>CM046469.1:32067957-32172908 GCA_025506415.1 Flaveria robusta | reverse complement strand
TATAAATAAGGGTATGGATCAAATAAAAATAGTAGTATGGTTTTACATATGCATCATACATAGGTTACGCATACGTAACCATTTTTCATTAGACATAGTGTTATGTATACGTAATTATGTATACGTAAGACTCTTCATTCTTGTATGTATGCTCAACATATATGTACCAAATACTTAAATAACATTTTAACGATTAAAATAACAAAAAAAAATATAACTTATTTTATTGGTTTTCATGGTTTTCTTTGATTTTCACATAACTATTGCTTTTCTCAGATCCCTCCCCACCACACCACACACACACACACACCACACACACATATATATATATATATATGATAGAGAACGAATATTAACCCTTGTTTATTGTGATAACTCATTAACCAAACTAGTGGTCCATAGCAAACCACGTTATCACTGTAAGTTAAAATTACAGTGGTAAACTAGTGGTCCACAATGAACATTAAAATTTTTTTTTAAAAATATAGCAAGACTATATTCAAATTAAAGATATTAAAATAATCGATTTATAGTGTAATTTGTTTAAAAAATAACATCATACAAAGAGTTAAGACGGTTTAAATAAAGGGTGAAATTTTTTAAAAAAGGGAAATTGCATGGTGTAACGCGATTTAAAAGTTAGTTACAATACATAATGATGGTGTAAGTATTTTTACATTAATGTTAACGGGTTATCCAAATAAAGGTGGTTTAACAACCGTTCCTTCCCTGTATATATATACACCATTATATATATATATTATATATATATATATATATATATATATATTATATGGTGTATATATATGAAGGTGTGATTTTGGCCTTTGATTTGTGTCGCATGAGACCAAAATGGAGAGGTTATAGTGAAATTTAAAAGGATTAGGAGAAGATGAATGAGAACAAGATTGGTATTATTATTATATATTTAAGGAATACAATTTTGACTTTATAGCGCCATTACCACAGTGGCTTAAATGCAAATGGTGCCAATTTTTAACAATACGTAATGGGATTGGCGTCCCGTAGTCCAGCCACATCACCACTTTAAGCGTCTCTTCCAAGTCACTACGTTAAGTCTTACAATAGCACAAGAGCTAGTCCTATCAATCAAACTAAAAAAAGTGATGCATATAAAGAATCTAAGGCCACTCTATACACATATAGTCCGAGTTCTAATGCCTGCTATACAAAGCTCAAATTCCATGTAAGCTAAGATAGTATATCTCTTTAACCTCTAGAGGCTTTGTTCAACACATCATTGATAGTTTATGATGCGATAAACCAACACTTATATCCATTCATGGCTCGCGCCATGAAACATAGGATTTAGCTTTTATGTTTTAGATTTTCATGTTTAGTGTTAATAGTCTAGGGTTTGATGAGAGGTATTCAACACTATAAAAAAGTTCAATCAAAATAAATAAAATAGTTTCTTTTTAGTCTTTTCAAATTGAAAAGTCTTTTTAAAGTAACTCTACCTTATATATTTCATATCGTTGTCTCAAATATATTTATTAAATTCTAAAAAAAAACTCTTTGAAAATGCAATATCTGGCCGCCATACTTTTTTTTTTTGAACGGCAAATGTGCGACGCTGCTTCGGATAATAGGTGTTATCTTAATCGGGGGCCCACCTATTCGTATCCCAGTCGAGACCGCACCCCCAACCCCCTAAGAAGGAAACTCATTGCTGAGAAAACCCACTGGCTCAACCCTGAGCATTTTGCTCAGAGTGATACTTGAACATTTGATCTTCCAATATTTACATGTCACGGTATCTCACCTTAATCAGTTGGGCTAAGGATCATTATCTGGCCGCCATACACTTTGTTTTTAATTTGAAGAAGTTAGAAATTAGCCCTGTAGTATTCAATTTTGACTTTTGCCACAATTGCGCTTATTTTAGTTGTTTAACGTTCAGAGAGCAGAACGAACCGAACGAACATCACATCACATCACATCTACGGATGACCCATTTTCGATTATTCATGGTATGGTTTCTTCTCTCCGCATCGATATCTCTACATATGCTGTGTATAAACCCTAATTCTATTTGTACTTCCAATAGATTATCAATCTTTATCCAATATTATGTATACGGATGCCTTTTCTGCCTTATGAACGAATCTTTAGGATTTTATTTTGATTATCTTAATCCTTTCACTAGCATGTTTGCATACAACTTGGATATTTCATCGCTGAGAAAGTATTGGAAGCCCATCCGAATGAACCCAAAGGGGAATTTCAGTAGTTTAAGGGAATTATAGGAATTTTTCCAATAGGTTTAAACCTGTTTGTTCTGTGTATTTGTTCTTAACTTTGGATTTTTCAAATGATGATCATGATTATTATTAGGGAATATAAGCAGGCCATCTTACTACTGAAACTTCAGTACCATCTTTCCTTTGTAATTAGGAACTATGAGTGTGAAATATTTGACATGACATGAACCTAACACCAAAACTCATGGGTTTGGGTTGGTTTCAGGTTGAACCCTGTGAACGCGTTTATGGTCTAACCGGCTGATTTGCAGGTTGCCTCATTTTATCTGGTTTATATTAGTAACTTCTTTCAAATGTGTTTTCAGTCATATCTTAAGTCATAGGTTGTTTATACTAAAACCTAATAAGTTAAAGAGAAGTGGATATTAGGTTTTATAGTTTATACGTATTGCTTTATAAATATTTTGTACTTTTGTTTGTAAATTATAGTTTTAGATTAATTTTAACCCACTTAAGGCTCGTCGTTTGGGCTCATGTGTCTGAAATGATTTCGGGTTCATGTTGCGCATGCATATTTCAGGTTAGTAGCTGGTTCGACCTGCAATTCTGTGATCATGATGTGTTTACCACCTTATATGAAATAATGACCCTAAAGCTCTTTTGCAGGTTCTTCATCTCATTGAAGTAATTGGTATTCCTTGAGCTGATATTCCAAGGGAGATTAGCACCTTAAAGTCTTAAATAGGCTACTAACTTCAGTATGCCGGAATATGATATACCAAATGCAGATATCCCTGATGATATTATAAGGGACATTCTTTCTCGACTCCCGGTAAATCCTTGTTGCAATTCAGGTGTGTATCGAGCATTTTAGAGGTTAATTTCTGAGGCCCATTTTATTAAATCACATCTTAAGAAAGCTGAATCTTTATCCACTTGCCATCGAATCCTTGTTCCAACTTCCCCACTGCTTTCCTTGAACTATAATTTACCACCAAACGACACAATGCATCGATAGAGCTTAGTTGTCCATTTATCAACCCAAGAATGTGATCAAGATTTTGGGTTCTTGCAATGGGTTGGTATGTTTAATTCATGGGACAAGAGATCTGATCACCTACAACCCATCAACTAGAAAATGTTTCAAGCTGTTTCAGTCATCAGCACAATTTCTTTCTGGTTCAAATCAGATTGAATATGTTTATGGGTTTGGCTATGGCTCAAACCCTGATGATCTAGAAGTGGTTAGATTCCACGTTTCGCTCGTGACTCTGAATATGATTCAATGCATATGATTTCATAGACACATCAGGTACTTTCTTAAACGGGTCTCTTCACTGGTTAGCTCGTCATAGCAACATTGAGGATCAAACAGAGTGATAGCTTCATTTGATGTATCCAAAGAGACATTTAGGATGTTTCCCTGCCCCCTCAGAGCCAAATATATCATGTTATATTGGGTTGTGTTTTAAAGGATGCCTTTGCACTTTGTGACGATGTGTGCCATACAGAAGTTGAGGTATGGTTATGAACGAATACGGTGTGGCCAACTCTTGGTCAAAGTTCATCAAAATCTCTGTTGATACGTGGACCGGATACATGTCATATATGAGGCCTTTGATATCTGTAAATGATGATGAAATGCTTTGGGATTGATTTACAGTTGTATGCGATATATAATTCTGAAAAGAAGACGTTTAGGCGTTTAAAGGCGTAGGTAATTTGAATTGGTTTGGGGATGCTACAGTTTATGTGGAGCCTGTTTCACCTGCAGTCTCATTTGTTTTGTACTAATCATCACGATTAGATCATCCGTGTTCGTTCTCTGGGTGTACTCATGTTGTATTTTCATAAAAACATACTAATTTGTTAGAATATTCATGGTATGCATTCTCCCCACATTGTACATGTATTTGTGTGCACGTAAACACAAAAGGGCGTTTGGTTCACAATATGTTTTTGAATAGAATTAGAATCTAGATGGAACTGAAATTAAAGCATAATACAAGCATGTTATCTTGACAAGATCTTAGAGGCATTCTTTCCCTAATGATATTCTTAATTCAGAGCATTCACAATCCATCCTCATCCCCATTCATATAATCACATTAAAAACATTTATTTTTTCTCAATTTTTTTCAATTAAATAATATTTTTCATATTTTAATCATTATTTTTTCTCTCATCTACTTACAACCACTCTTAAAATATTAAAAAATTTATGGGAGTTGTACTGTGATTTCCAAAATAAGAAGTATCACGATACAACCCTCATAAATTTAATTTCTCCTTTACTTACAATCACTCACAACCATCTTCTATAATATGAGACACTCACTCATATAAAAATGAGGTACCGACTGTAAATGCTCTCAAGTGGGTTTAAAAATATCAGAGGAACTTTATTACCGATACACTATGAATAATAGGTCAAATTTCAAAAAACCTCGAGTCAAAATGGCCAATGATAATCTTTATTCTTAAGCTTAAGATGTTACTAAAGGTGGGATTTCAATATTTTATGGTTAAAATATAGTATTTAAACATACACTCTTTAAAGTGGTTAGGAGTTTCAGATGTAAATTATTGAACCAATTCCCTCCTTGAACATACATCTTTATGTCAATCATATCACCCTTTGTAACATCCAAATCCATTTGTGGGTCAGAATTGCAACTTTGAATCTGTAATAATAACTCGTTTAAACAATACATGCCTGTTGAACTGAAGCTCATCAGTATTTATAAATAGTCACCTGTATTTCAAATAAAGCATTTGTAGATTATTGGTTGTTCTTTACATCTATACGCAAACCACGGATATGTTTTCTAGGAACTTTCCAGAACACAAAATGCAACGACTAGCTCTAGAATTTCACAAACTAGAAGCATTGAATTCTGGACCCAACAGATTCTCAGCATCTTCATTCTTCATGTTACCATATGCAAGAATTGTCAAACATCAGCTACTCACTGCAAGTTTCTTAGGAGTGAATGACAAACGATCCAAGTATGCTTCAGATAAAGAAACAAGCAAGCGGTGACAAGCCGAGCTGATGCTGCAACAAGTGTCACAAAACTAACCCAGCATAACCGGGCCATCAAAACCGGATTTTTCCTTCCAGATTCCAAGACTTTGAGGAAAATGACTTTGAGTCGTCGGTTTTTCACCAGGGACTGGATGTTCATGGCATATGATGAAGATGTGTAAATGGCACCATATCTGGCGACTATGAAGGTTTTGCCTAAGGCGTCACATATAGAATGGTATAGCATATCTGCAATGATTTTGCAGACTTGATGACGAAAAGGACTCGCTTCTTTTGAAACAATGCCCTGGATTAGTGAAGCCCCGTCCTGTTCAACAATACAAAAATGTGTACATATATACGGAGAAACGAATAAACCTAAACCGTTTATATTTTGCGAACATATCTAACAGAGCATTATTTATAAACTTTTTAACAAGTCCCGATAAAATGTTTGTATGTCAAAAAAGCCAACCTGTAAAAAAGGACCCACATTCATTTTTGAGTTGTTGCCCAACCCACTCATTTTTCCAAGTCAAATGTGCAGCAGATAGAAGTCATTGCTACTGTAAAATTAAGATCTATATGAAAAAAATTAAGCTAGAAGGAACACGTGGAGTAGGTTACTCACAGCAGTCATCACAAGTCGTCTCACCACCACACCTTCTTTTGAGAGCAATAGTTTAAGGGCTAAGTTTACTGTATCCGATACCCTATTGGATGGCTCCTCCGCAGATGTTCCGCTTTTTGATGTCAGTTGCAATCCTTTGCTGAAGGAGATGTCAAAGTAAAAATTATGCTTATGCAAAAGTTAATGCTAACAAGAAATAGGTTAACATGTAGAGCAGAGGTAGTAAATTTAACCTGTTTATAAGTATATGAGAAATATGAACTTTTAGCTAAGATAGAAATGAGTGGGACAGCTGAAAGTTACCCAAAGTTTAATAAAAGTGCATAAAATCTCTTATTTTTTAATTTAATAAAATTCTATTATTACAGTCATAATATAGTTTTTATTCATACTTAGCATACCCATAAGATCCAAAATATGTGCGGCAACCTACATGCCCCTTCTATTTTGCACCACTAATGTAGAGCATTAGAACATACATCAGACATGATTCAAGTTATTCTTATTTTCTCTACTTGTATGACTATCAAAAGAATCCAAAAAATATACAACTTATTACATCCAAGTAAAAAGATGTACTTTTTTTTTTAATCTAGAACAAATAGTTCATTTTTGCTACATGACAAACTTAAGAGCAAGAAACTAGGAACTCAAGAAATCATGTCTTTTGATAGAGAATGCCTATTAATCGATAATGCAATAGTTCTCTGAATATGCCTACGCCATAATTAGTTAATTACCTGGGTTAGACAAAAAAAAAAAAAAAAAAAAAAAAAAAAAAAAGAAAGATAAAACAACTACTTACCAAATGAAATAGAGCAACTATAAGTTCAAATTAAAACTAATAATATGGTAATTCCTATCAAACAATCCAAAAGCAGGAATTGAGAAATGTGATGAAAAATACAAACTAATTTAACATGATGATGTACTTATAATCTTGAGCATATGAACGATAGATAACCCAGGTCAACAGAGGCATCAAACAGGGTCAGTATTATTGAACCAAATGACACCACGAGAAACATACCTTGTTGCCCCGATTCTCAAGAAAAAAGCAACCTTCTTCCATTGAAGTTCTTTTCTTTTATTTAGCACAACCTAAAGAGGAAAGTATGAAATCAACTAGAGTCACTGATGAGAATGAAGTACATTTAGAAAATTTTAATTGTCGTAAGTCCAGGAAAAACAGAAATAAAAACATTTAAAATCTGAATACCGCATGCAGAATCTTCCTTGTATCAGGTGAGTTATCGGTAAGAAGCTTACGAACGACATATGGGTATGAATCTTCAAAAGTATTAAAATCTGGATCTCCGGCCATTGCCAACCCTATGGTGTTACAAGAATAAAGTTGAGTATAAGAAAAGTGCATACATGATTGGGCACTGAGAAATAATAGCTAAATGGCAAGTATACCTTCAAAGGAAGCAAGGGATCGTAGCAAAAGAGTAAAATATGGTGGCATGCGAAATGATACTTGAGGGCTATCGCCCACACTTTACCCAGCACCTACAGCAGAAATCAGGAAAGTCAGTAAAGTTGATGCACCCACATAACAATCACACACAAGGCAATAAAGCAGGCAAGGATTAACGCTCCAAATGTTGCAGCTTGCTTTAAAATATTATTAATTCATCAGATTACAATAGAAAATCATCATACATGACTAACTGATCTTTGAGAAAAAAGAAAAAATTAAAAGAAGAGTAAATATTCACAGTTTCTCACCCTGCTAAATCGGACATCAGGGATTCCATCCTTGTATTCCACCTCATCCATGGCATTCTCAAGTTCCTAAATGATCAATTCACAAGAAAGAGTTACAAAGGTGGACTTCATAATCAAAAATGGAAGATTATTGATAGAGATTTGATTCTAGTTTGGTACTTAATAGCCTTTTGTAATTATGGGAGTGTTAGGTTTCAAGCGGCGCAGCGGAACCAACACACGAACACGCACAAACGATTATCACGCAGAAAATAGAAAAATAAACGACACAAGGATTTTACGTGGTTCGGTCGGTGTGACCTACGTCCACGGGCTGCAACTAGGGTTTTTTTTTATTTGCTCAGTACCAGGGTTACAAATACATAACAGGGTATATATAGAGACTAATTAGGGTTAACAACTTAATAAACAAGAAAACTAAACATGGGCCCAAGCCCAAAGCCTTCACAAACCCAACAATCTCCCATTTGAAGGCTTTGCGATAAATTCTAGCCCGCCATTCAAATACAAAGCAACCCAGTCGTCTAGTAACGTCGGTAATCTTCAAACAAGTCTTTCAAGCCTCCAGTTCCCAAAGAACAAGCTAAGACTTCATCACATCTCCTAGTTGCAGCGACCCCTCATCATCAAGTACCAGAAGGGCCAGTTGAAGCTACCCCGAGCTCCAACTCAGTCGTGACTAGTCCCGCCAACGACTAATCCTCCATCTTAACCGATTTGGACATTCCACCGGATTCAAAGATACACCGAGGATCACCATCACTCTCTAAATTCAGCAAACAATCACCAGGAGAGAATTTTTCAGTCGTAGTCTTTAAAACCCAACGTTTCTTTGTAACTGTACCCGGAACACGTCCCGTGCTCCCACTGTCACCGGATCCCCTGAATGGTTTAGACTTTCGAACTCGTTCACCTAACATCCCTGCTCCAGACTTCACGTTTGCAAAATGAACTCTCTTAGCACCGGATTTAGTGAACCAGATTTTGTCATGCTTAACCGGGACGGTCATACATCCCTCAGCAGGTACCTCAACCATATACAATGACCCACGCTTTATACCACGAGCAATAACTAGATTACCATTGATCACCTTCCATTTACCACCACCAAACCTTACTTCTAGTCCTTGTTCATCCAGCTGACCAACTGAAATCAGTTTCTTCTTCAACCCCGGAATCACCCTAACATTTTTCAGGTTCCATGTAGTTCCCAACGAAGTAACCAAATCAATATCCCCCATGCCCGTTACCTCAAGTATCTCGTCATTAGCTAATCGTACCTTTCCAAAATCACCATGTTTCAAATTCAGCATCGTTTCCCCGTTGTCCATGGCGTGAAACGAAGCCCCTGAATCCATGACCCAAGAGTCCACACTGTTTTCCACACTTAGTATAAATGCATCATCATCAAAAACATTCCTAATAGTAGTGTTCAATTCTTTCTTATTCGGACACTGACTCTTAACATGTCCCACCTCATTGCAGCTCCAACACTTCACATTCTTTCTAGGTTTAGATGAACTCCTTCCCCGACTCCCACTGTTCCTGTTACTATCCCGACCCCTGCCAACATTTAACAACTCACTATTTGATGATTCACCCGAGTTTCTTCTTCTAACATCTTCACCTATAATCAGATCTCGAATACGATCAAGAGTGAAACCTTTAGTCCCGCAGAACTTGAAATTGCAGTCACAGTTCCAGACCAACTCTCAGGCAGAGATGACAACAGCAGTAGAGCCCGAACTTCATCATCAAACTTAATTCCAACAGATACAAGTCTTGTTAAGATTAATTTAGATTGTTGATGTGAGCAGTCACTGAGCTTCCTTCTTTCATCCTTGTGTTCACAAGCTCCCGAATCAAGAACACCTTATTCGCCGCAGACGGTTTCTCATACATATTTGACAAAGCAGACATCATACCACGGGCCGTGGTTTCCTTAATGATGTTAAAAGCAACATTTTCGTCAAAGCCAATGTAATAACCGCACGAGCCTTTTTGTCCTTTGATTCCCAATCAGCTTGTTCTATTTTCTCAGGTTTTTCTTCTAGTACCATATCCAAGTCCTTTTGACATAACAATGCTTCCACTTGCATCTTCCACCAACTGAAATCAGAACCGTTAAATTTCTCGGTCACAACCTTCCCGTCTTCAGCCATCTCAAACAGCAAACAAGAAGCAAATCGAAACAGTGAACAGACACAGCAATGGCACGGGCCTGAACTTGACGGCTGTTCTACTGAACACTGTCAATTGATCGATTTGCTCCTACAAAAAACCTTGTAGACAAATCTAAACCCGAATGTACTTTTCTTTCACAAAACACGGTTCCCAAACAGTTGATAATAACCCGTCAATAAATAGAAACTTAAAACCACAAAACCCTAACCTTTACCCGACGAATCCAAAAGTCCTTCACCAAACCCTAATCGACGGCTTCAAAGAGTTTTAACCCGGTACTTGACCACAATCGCAATCAATCGACTCTCACAAAAAAAAAAAAAAAAAAAAAAAACTATTATTGTTTTCTTTTCTTTGATCGAAGTATAGTAATAGCCAAAAAATAATAATGATAGCAACTCCACCTTTTTTGGTTTCCTGTGCAGCTCCCAAAACAAACAAAAAAAGGAAACCTTTTTTTTCTTTCTTTCTTCGTCTGACAAAACAGCCAAAAGAAGACAAAAAAAAAAGGGTTAATCTCAAGAGATCATTATTTTTTCTCCCAACTTCAACCAAGAACGGTGATGGTAATCTTCGACAAAAGATAGAATAAATCTTCTTGCGAATCGTTTTCCGTGCAATCCCGTGTGTACAACGAGCCAAAGCTCTGATACCACTTGTTAGGTTTCAAGCGGCGCAGCGGAACCAACACACAAACACGCACAAACGATTATCACGCAGAAAATAGAAAAATAAACGACACAAGGATTTTACGTGGTTCGGTCGGTGTGACCTACGTCCACGGGCTGCAAATAGGGTTTTTTTTTATTTGCTCAGTACCAGGATTACAAATACATAACAGGGTATATATAGAGACTAATTAGGGTTAACAACTTAATAAACATGAAAACTAAACATGGGCCCAAGCCCAAAGCAATCACAAACCCAACAGGGAGGGGGTAAGTGTAACTTCTATTTCTATAAATAAGGATCAATAGTTATTTTGGGAGAGGAGGAGAGATGGTGGATAGTTTGTTAGGCTCATTGCATTAGCATGAGAAGGGCATAGCCCTGGACCACTTCGGTGGGTAGTTATCTTTTGTAGATCTTTGAGGTCATCTTCTTCAATTCAATATAGTTGCATCTTTGATTTCATCATTTACCTAATTCAATATCTATCATTGGTCCGACGTGCCTCACCTCTGCTCTCCTTTCGTTTTCAATTTCCGGTTCTGTGCTCTCGGTTCCACTTCGTTTTTTCTGTTCTGATTATCGACGCTATATCCGATTTCTAATTCCGGTTTCTATCTCCATTCCTCCATTAATTTCGGTTCCTACAGTTTCCGATTCAAATTTCAATCATGGTGAATCAGAAATCACATTTGGATCATCACGAACAACAGATTCAACAGCTCCAATCTGATGTTACTGAAATTAAAGCTTCTCTCTCGGCGTTAGAGGCGGATCGGGTGGAATCGGCTGAATTCCGTAAGGTGATGATGGCTTGGATGAAATCTCAGGAGCCGAAGCTTGTTGACGGTTCTTCTGGATCAGGTTCAGTGGGTATGGTTTTCACTTCACCCGGCCCGACATCGGATTCAATGGATGCTTCAAGTTTACCATGGGCTGTGAAGAAGGTGAAACTGCCTGAGTTCTCTGGTTTTGATCCCCAAGGCTGGATCCAAAAGGCAAATCTGTATTTCAACATCAATAAACTGCTGATGATATCCGTTTGCGCCTCGTTCAACTGAGCATGATTGGGGTTGCTCAACACTGGTTTACGATCATCACTCAGGTTCGCCCTTCCTTGACTTGGATTGACTTTCAATCCGAATTGTTACAACGCTTCAATGGTCTTGCAATTCAAAATCCTTACGAACAATTAGCTACTATTCAACAATCGGATTCTATCTTTGATTATATAGATGACTTCGAGTATTTGTTATCCTTGGTTCCTTGTTTACCAGAGTCCCAAACTCTCGGTTATTTTCTAGCTGGTTTGAAGGATGATGTCAAACAGAGGGTTCGTTTACATTGTCCAAATTCTTGCATTGATGTCTTTGGCTAAGGATGTCGCATTGATGCTTCGGCCATCGAATTCCAGCACGTTGCTATCCCGTTTTAGGTACTCTCCACATGCGGGCCTGCCTTTGTTGGATTCCGGGATTGGGTATCGTCCGTTGGGCAATACGATGCCCAAAACTGTTGGGACTTCCGGGGCCGCCAGTGGGCATGCAGGTTATCGTGATCGTGGTGTTCGTTCCCTATCTCGCACCGAGTGGGAAGAACGCAGGAAGAAAGGACTATGTTACAAGTGTGGACAACTATATAATCCAGCTCATAAGTGTCCGGAGGGTACCCTTCGTGTGTTGCTGCTCGGGAATGATGAATCAGATGGACTCGAGGGGCTGCATTTGCAGTTGGAGCATATGGACAATTTCCAGTTGGATGAGGTTCTTCATACTGCTGGGAGGTCTTCTACCAATCCTTGAGGACAAGTCTTGTGTTATGGAGGGAGTATTGATAGAGATTTGATTCTAGTTTGTTACTTAATAGCCTTTTGTAATTATGGGAGGGGGTAAGTGTAATTATATTTCTATAAATAAGGATCAATAGTTATTTTGAGAGAGGAGGAGAGATAGTGGATAGTTTGTTAGGCTCATTGAATTAGCATGAGAAGGGCATAGCCCTGGACCACTTCGGTGGGTAGTTATCTTTTGTAGATCTTTGAGGTCATCTTCTTCAATTCAATATAGCTGCATCTTTGATTTCATCATTTACCTAATTCAATATCTATCAATTATCTTCCTTCATGACAACAGCTAGAGATGGAAATTTTGACCGGATTACTAATGAATGGGTCGAATTGGGGTCACTTTTATCTCTATCATGCATTCATGCCAAACGAGTAACAAAAATTAACTTAAAAGGAAACTGAAAACGTCTGAAATCATTTAACTCAACATGCAAGATTATTACTGAAGCAATATAAGTTTTTGTAATCATATCTTACATCTAAGTATTTATAAAAGAAACATGGAGAATAATCAGGTCTACACATCCCAACAAATACCAAAAATTACCCAATTTGACCAAATAATCAATTTCAACATTTAGCCATCTCTACAACAAGCTAAGCGGAAAGCAAACTTCTTGATATTATGCTGAAGACCTTTAAATACTTCTAATCAAGAGAGCCAAAATTAGTACCTTTTAACAAGATTTATTAAATAAGGAGGTATTACCATAATAACTCGTGAAACATTAGTTCCTGGCCTGACGACATCCATTTCAGAAAGGGATCCAACAAGGGATGCCCAGTCACCATTTACTATGTGAATAATGGATCCAAGCATGGCAAACTTATGTTTCTTTTCCATTCGACAGATTAATCCGAAATCAAGAAACCTAGCATGAAATCACCGAGAAAGGTTAAAAAAACTACAAATTGAGATAACCTAAAGTAATAAAATATGGTGATAAGAAAATACCCTATTTGTCCAGATGGTAAATATAGCATATTTCCAGGATGTGGATCAGCATGCAATAAGCCAGTTTCAATAAGCTGAACTAGACATGCCTCAACTCCTTTGTTAACCTAAACCATACAAAGGGTGACAATAATGAATAATGGTATTGAATAACTTTATATATTAAAGAACTTAGATATATAAGTGTTTAATCAAGACCAGATCAAGAAGATGCCTCTTGGCCTCAATTTTTTGCGTCTCTGAATATGGAGATTCATGTTCAAAATTGTTGCTATTGCATATCGAGATTAATTTTTTTGGATTTTCACCAGCCATCCACTCCATAGTTAAGACCCTCTTTTGAGTCAAATGTTGGAAAACTTTTGGAACACGAATAGAAGGAAACGAGAATGAGCTTCCTGCAGAATAAAAGGAACAAATTGCATTGAGAATCCATTCCATTATTAAAACATTGGTCACCATACTGGAAGCAGTAAAATTGAGCTCTTCTTAATCATAGAAATTATCCATTCGCATATTCTGCTATGTAACACTTCTTTTTAAGCATACAATGAAAAAGTAAACTACTGATGCATCAGTTATAAAGGATGATCAGATGCATATATGGTTTAATTTCTCAATTCAAGGACTAACTTTCATTTCCTGAATATGCCATAACTGTTATCATCCAGGAACTGAGAAACCCAACTTAACTTAAGAAATTATCTATTCGCATATTCTCAAATTTTGTGTACATTGAATACATTTGATAGGTTAAATCTTAAATCTATAAAATACATTCTTCAACTTTCTATCAAATCTGAAATCTTATCTATGAGGTGTAACAAAAAATAGTGCAGCATCAATTTCATATCTTTTACCAAGATGACATCCTACAATAAGAATGTTACCAGATAGTAATTTTCAAGAAATCAGATGGAAACGTTTAATTAAAAATATACCATAAATTCTACAGCATTTGCAGCCTCCAAAGTATAGTCTAACTCTCCCACCAACCCTTTCCCGAGTTCATCAGCATAAAGGGTTAGATCATTTTTCCTTTTAGCCACTTGTTGCAAAATGTTCAGCTGTACCAGTTCATGCATCATACATTATTTGGATCATACTCTTGGATAAATGTACTGAATTGAAGAAAGTAAACAAATCTACAGACCCCAACTCGCATGATGTAAATATCCCGAAACACTACATGTCGCAAATTAGGTCGTTGAACTTTCACAGCAACATCATGACCATCTACTGTTTTTGCTCTGTAGACCTAGGCACAACAAAAATTATGAAGAAAGATCAATAAAGACAGAATTATCAAATGGAACAATTCAACCTATTAACTTGCAAACAGGTAAATTAGCATTGTGTTAAATCTTAAAAGGGTAATAATGGTTAACCACACTTTGAACTAAAAAGGAAACAGTTTAAATGGTTGAAGATGTCAAAAGTCATCCAATGCATGTTTTTAATGTATACAATGATACCACCCCACACATCCCATGCACCCTCTTTAACGTGAGTGTTGCATTTGCTTTATTTAGTCATTGTTGGTTACATATACTAGAAAATGTAGTAGTGGATTAATTAGCAGTTTAGTGTCAATCTCGGGTTATAAGCCTATATAAGGCATGGTTAAGTTATTAACCAAGGTGAAAGAAAAATATAGAAAATTGTTTCAAAATTGTATCTTGTTCCTCTCTAATTCTTGGGAGATTAGCCATCTCAAATCGGTCTCTAACAATGGTGCTTTGATCGAGCCGTCCTCCATCTAATAACGAACCACCGTCACTCAATGAGACATTAGCAATATGACAATATCTCTTGCTCTATGTCACCGCCAACGCCATCCTAATCACCGCCAACTTCCGCCATCGAATTACCTCCCTCTCCACTGATTAAAAAGCAGCATTCAACACCAAGCTCAATATCATCGATGCCAACTTGAAACCCAACGATGTTCCCTCGCTGGATACCGACCCACCACAACCAATATACCCATACCAAACCACCTGTCTGCACAAAAGAACAACTCCCAAACCAGCCCCCAAATGACCCGCTACTACCGCCTCTACAAAACCCCAAAGCAGCGCCCATCGACATTGAAAACCTCACCCAAACCTGCCCCCAAACCCGCACTTGGACCTACCAAACACCATACCCACAATCCCCACACCACCTTGGTCTTGCCATTGGCAATGAAAAATCGCATGCTACAAAAGACATGAATGGCAGCCAACATGGGGATACATTGTGGCAACCCCAAATGCCATGCTAAGACTCCAATGGAGATCACCTTGCTGTTTTCATTCCATCCGTAAGGAAAAGGAAGTTTTCAAAGGCATGGGAATTGATACATACCCACCCCATGTATCCCATGCACCATCTTTAATGTGGATGTTAATTTGTTTTATTCAGTCATTGTTAATTATTTCTACTAAATTTCTAGTAGTAGTGGGTTAATTAGTTGTTTAGCGGTCCATATTTGTTTACAAGCCTACAAATAGCATGTTTAAGTTGTTAACCAAGATGTATGAAAATTTAGAAAAAAATTTCAAAGTTTTCTCGCGTTCCTGTTTAAATATTGGGAGATTGACCATCTCGAATCATTCTCCCACATATAACCTTCTAAACCGTTCTATTTAAAAAGTTACATAATTATTTTAATAATATAACTTCTATGATATTTGTTAAAAAAGTTAGCATTTCATAGTACTTATTACTGCACAAAACGCACCTGACCAAATGATGCTGCAGCCACTGCTTCCTCAGAAATGTAACTGTAGAGTGTTTCCACAGGGGAACCTAACTCTTCTTCTATGATTTTCATGGCTAAAGCCCGTGGGAAAGGGGGAATTTGATCATGGAGCTCACTTAAAGCCTGCAATAAGTAATGAAGTATGACTACCACCATTAATAAAATCACAAGAAAATAATAATGCATCATTATTTAATGACTGAAAGCTCAATACACAAGAACCAATTACACTAATATAAAGATATGAATAATATCTGAATATAATTAATTCACATTTCGATGGTATAATCCAACTTTAAAACTATTTTTTTTCTTTCTGGAAGAGTTATGGTAAGTGACATACAACAATTTAATCCGACTTTATCTACAAGACTAAGTGCCCGCATAGACAAATTTTAAAAAAGTAAAATGAAACCCTTTAATTCAGTTCCAAATAAAAATGTAAATTGGTATGTATTAAACTGAAAAGTATGCGTACAATGAAGTGGAAATCCTCTATAAATAGAGGTGAAAAAAATCTATTCTAGGGCCCATGGGCCAGAACTAACTAGGCTAAGACAAATGGGCCTAACATACATATTTAGGGGTTTTGATAGGAGGACCCCAAATATTAGAGTGCAACAGGTCAAACAAATTACGGACGCTACTAGACTATTTAAGGGGATAGGGGCGCCTAGTGGGTTAATCAAGTTGACACGACTCGCAATGAAAATAAAAAAAGAACAGATAAGTCCGGTCTCATTTGCCTCAAGACCACTGTAAAGGGATGACCTAGCCGACAATGAGCATCACTGATGCTGGAATCACATATGTTTGCTGTAGTTTGTGACGATAAAGACATATGGTAGAGGCCTCCTGATTCAACACCCGTGCCAATCATTCAGTTCGTTCCTAGTTCCAGAAATACACAATGATAAGGTAAAAGGTTGTAGAGCAATTATTTTGTTAAGTAAGCTGACTTTCTAACAAAAGTTATTAGGAAATATAGGAACAAGCAAAACAGAGCAGAGTGTTAGGTTTTTGGAATTACTAATGGATCCAATACCACACGCTGGGCTAGAGGATCCATCAGCAAGTCAGACCAGTGGGTAAGAGACATGCTGTAGGTTAGACAGTATATCTTGATTCCCAATCATGTGATGCGTAGCTCCAGAATCAATCACCAAGAATAAAATCATGCTTAGACAATGTACTTGAATTGCCTAATTGGTTCATGCACCAAGAGTGGTGGAGTTAGAAAAAAGTAGCTGCTGTAGACGAGAGATCTTTCTGGCTAAAAGTGTGGTAAAAGACTGATTGAATATTATTAATAGGTTTGGTTACAATATATAGAGAATATAATGCAAACCCTAAAACCTAACTGGGCCCGTGGGTAGGGCTGCAAAGGAACTGAACGTTCAGTGAACTGTTCGGCGGGAAGTTCGTTTATGTTCGTTCGTTTAGTAAAGGAACGAACACGAACAAGAAAATTTAGTTCGTTTAGTTTAACGAACGAACATGAACACAACTCGCGTTCGTTCATTTATGTTCGTGAACGTTCGATAACGTGTTCGTTTATGTTCGTTAATGTCCATTCGTGAGCGTTCGATAATGTATTCGTTTATGTCCTTAGTTTTTATGTTATATATATTTATGACAATTATATCAAGTATTTTTTATTTATGTTACTTGTTTATTATTGGTAGATTTTGTGTAATATTTGTGATGAAAATGCAAATTTTATTCTAAAATAAATATATGATTATTTGTATTTTGTTTGTGTTTATAAACTTCTTTGTGTTCGTTATGTTCATGAACATTTGTTTGTGTTCGTTTGATTTTGTTATTGTTCGTTTGCGTTCGATAAGTGTTCGTGAACAGCTCATGAACATGTTCTTTTCCTTAATGAACGAACACGAACAAGAAGTCATGTTCGGTAAGCGTTCGTGAACAGTTCATGAACAGTTCATGAACAAGTTTATTTCTTAATGAACGAACACGAACAAGGCCATGCTCGTGTTCGTTCGATTCGTTTGCAGCCCTACCCGTGGGCTCATACTAATAACCCTAATAATATTGTCTAATACTCCCCCGCAGTCGTAACGTAAGTAACCTGACGCTATGAGTGGGAAACAAAAAAAACATAAAACAATAATAATATGATAAACATGATTCGATCGACTTGGCTATCCAAACTATTCCCAACAAACAATATTGTGATTGATGTTGTCATCCATATTTTGGTTAATTGTGCTATCCATAGTTTGCTTAATACTTCATGGTTCTTGATTCTTGGAATAATAAGTTGAGACCTGACGACCGTAGTTGTTGGCGATTTCTCAAGGCTAGCAAGCGTCACTCTCTTGGATCCGTAGATCAAGAGATGACAAAAGTAGATATAAATATAAAAAGAAAGCAAGACCGGTGACCGTGGTCAGGTGGTGGTCTCTTGGATCAGTAGATCTAAAAATAATATATATTTAATCAAACCGTAGTTTGAGATCGATTGCCGTGGACCGTGGTACTTGATGCGGCTAAAACACCGATAAACGAAAAAATAAAAAGAACAAAGAAAACACAGTGACCGTTGCAAATTAGGAGCCATAATCCAGAAACAAACAAAGAGAATGGATGTGAACGAACCAAGAGAATGGATATGGGTAATAGGTTTGAATCCTCAACCAATAACGAAGCTTTATTCAACATAAACTATAAAATAGATAAGAAACGAAAGAGAAGACGAAGGTGGGGCAGGGCGGCGGCGGTGGCGGCGCACCGCCCTGTCTAGGGATTTGAGCTCGGTGGCGATGGTTAGGGTTTGTATGTTTTTGTGGTGGTGCAGCGGAGAAAAAAAGGTAACCAGAACCCTAAGGCTCTGATACCATGTCAGATGGTAAAAGAGTGAATGAATATTATTGATAAATTTGGTTACAATATATAAAGAATATAATGCAAACCCTAAAACCTAACTGGGCCCTTGGGCTCATACTAATAACCCTAATAATATTGTCTAATAGATAGGAGCAACATAAGTAGCAACAAGAATCTGAGTATGATAGTCGTCAGAAGTGGCCATTCTTGCTTTTAGACCGAGAGGTGGTTGAGAGCCAAGTAGAACGATTCGAACAGTTGTACTTGGCGTGTCCATCTCCTTGCAATAGTGACAGATGGTTCCACCGCCGCGTCCAATACCCTTACGAGGTGTCATATGAGAACCTCGGCCTGTGCCTCTACCTGGTAGATGTATACATTGTAGATATATCAGTGGAAGGAGCATCAGAACCATACATTTCCCACAGAAGATGATACATGGATGCCACAGAAGAGATTGCAATAGAATTGCTCAATAGCAGAGGTCGAGTACTAGCATATTTTGGTGATAGGCCGGCAATGAACTGTCATGACATCCATTTAGGCGTTGCGCTCCTTTTGGACCTTCAAATCAGCAGTTGGGAAAACACAACACGTACTTCATCTTGAAGCTTCTAACGACTAAAGTAATCGGTGAATGTAGAATCACCTTGTTCAATCCTTGTATAGGCCTGAACAACTGAATACAGATGAGATAGTGATTCTTTCACAAAGAAAAATGAAGACATGTGATCACACATTCCTTTTGCAGTAGAAAAATTCTAATTAATAGCGAGGATTGTGGGTCCATGGCATTCTAGAGAGCCATATGAATACCATTATCTATTCTCATGTAATAGGAGCTGGTGGTGCTTGAGTTAGATGATTCTCTTTGTCCAGACTTGCAAGGCCATTCTGAACTAAAAGACTCCATGAATTCGAATTACAAGAATCGAGTTTCACAGGTATATGCAAAACAGATGCAAGGTTTATGATACCAGTGGCAATCTGGTTCCAGTAACAACTATAGTCTTTCTGTTCCCCATAAAGGGATAACAATATTAACAAGAACAATCACACTAATAAACAGTAAATCAGGTGTTAAATGAATGCAGGAATAACGTAAATGCTAACTTTGCATAACAAAAGTAGTACGATAAAAAGTAGATCAGGTGTTAAACGATACGTAACGACAAAGATTGGCGGATTACGAAAAAACCTAACAGAAGTATGATAAGCAGTACCTCAAATGTTTTGGGACAGAAAATGGGTGATAGTGGCGGCCAGAGTGAAATTCCGGCGGTAGCGGTGGAGGAACAAGGAGTACCTACCAGATCAAAATTTCAAAGGGAGTGTAGCGGTGCCAGCTCATACGTCAAAGACTAGGTGGGATCAAAGATCAAAGCTAGCGGCACGTGGACAAAAGAGGTGGCGCGTGGAGGCGCGTTTGGTGGTGGTTGGGCATGAAACTTTCAGGCTTTGTAGATCAAGGGGCAGGGAGTTTGATGGTGGTGGCAGTGAGATGTTAAAATGCTTCGAAATAGTCGATGCGAACAGGGACAACGGGTGTGGATCTGGAATAGCAACTTAGAGAAGTGATGCCTCTGGAAGCCGAGTAGCGGATCTAGAGCGAAACTCGATGATCGGAACATTCGCGGAGCTAAAACGAGAGATCAGATGTCGAGCCTTAACTCTGATACCACGTAAACTGATATGTATTAAAGTGAAAAGTATGTGTACAATGAAGAGAATATCCTTTATAAATAAAGGTGAAAAGATCTATTGTAGGGCTCGTGGGCCATAACTAACTAGGCTAATACAAATGGGCCTAACTAACATATTTACAATTAACAAAATTGTAACTAATTTATGCTTATATAACTGTGTAATTTCTTTATGCATTAATATCAATCCAAAAAATTTTAATAGGAAAGGTTATGACATGACTTTTAGAACACAAAAAGGTATGAGATAAGCATTATGCAAAACCCCAGAGAAATCTTGGTTCGGTTACTGTACGTCCCTTAAGATTGTTTGCTATAGGACCAACAATATAAATGACTGATGTGAAAGCAGGTGTCCTATATATTTCAACTGTTCTAAAATTCAACAACAAATTGTGAGAAATTATAGAAATATAATTTCACTTCCACCTAACCTTAGATATCTGATAACCAATAATATCTGGTCTTGTAGAAAGGGACTGTCCAACTGCATCAGCAACCAAAAGCGTGTCACAAAAAGCATGAAGATATCCAAGAGTCTAATGGAAAGGACACTAGAAATTAAGAGCAAAAAGACAACTTTGATTAAACCCTTCTGCAGCTGTACCTTTGATAAAAGTAGGACCCAGGTTTAACATTGTTTCTTTTAACACCATCCCAAATTTGTACTGTGAATTGTATCCATCAGCCTCTGAGCTCCCACTTATGTTTTTCGACTTTTTAATCCCTTCTATTCTGATTCTGATGGCAGCTGAAGCAAAGGATCCAAAAACCTTCCAAGCACAACATTGTCAATTTAACAAACTTACACTTTTAAGAAATTAAGAAAAATCAAAACCAAAAAGATTTCTTCCTAAGCAATCCATCAATGGACTTTTCATGCTATTTATATGATGAAACTCAGAAAGTTATATAGGATGTTATACATAGTACATGATGAATACCTAGCAATTAAAGGTGCTTCCGAGGGCCCAAATAAAAAAGGCTTAACAATTTTTTAAACAGGAAAAAGAAAAGGAAACCTACCAAATACCGTCTTAAACTGGATTGACAGATTTATTATGTGAGGAAAAGTAAGTCAATGAACTGGCTTTCCACATTTGGAGACATTATATAGCTTAAAAACAGAGAGTAACACTCCAGCATAACTTAAAGGGAATTGGTAAGTGTGATTTTGTGAAGTTAATATATTTTATACACCATTCTTTGCTGGAAGCATGCTCTAGGTATTAGTAGATGTATATAAAGTAAATAAGATATATATATATATTGTGATTATATCCTCACAATTTCAGTAATGATTTGCAGCCTTGATTAATGCATTTGTACCGTTGTAACAGTGACTTGTTTAAGAACATCTGAAAACATATATGTGCCTTCTATAAAAGGAAACAAACATTGAAATATAGTTCAATAGTTCAGGTACATTATCTGGATAAGTCGCAGTCATGCTTAATTCATGGTAATAGTCTACCTCAATAAGTCGAAGGGCCACTATATGAGGCCGGCATTTAAAATAATCATCAGCTTCTTGTGCATTGTAAACTTCTGGAAGTGGCTTGGCCCACATTTTAGATAAATAATAATAATAGAGTATATACGCCTCCAAGGCTTTAAAATCAGCCAAGATCAGATCTGTGCCAGAGAGTTCTGTAAGAGAAAAAATAGCGTCAACAGAGGCAGCACAAATCCTGAAACATAATGTACACATTTTTCCTAGTTTATAGTGGCTATTTTCATCATTAAAGTGGGAAGGCAACCGAACCTATCTTGCTTAATTTGCTTTAAAAGAAATAGATGATGTCACAATCTCTCCAAAACTTTATTAAGATTTAAATAATATTGTACAGGATCAACAGAAGTTCTTTGCAGATAAATTTGTTCCTGGGTGTCTCATATTAACTAAAATGCAATTGATGTACTCTTGGAGATTCTCATTTCTTATTTGAAGCGAAAATCAACTTTCTAGTGGATATGCTTTAAATCATAATAGATTATAGTTTAACACTCTTCATTCATTTATACTACGTCTGGAAATTCGGGGTGACAGAAACACACCTGAACCAAAATGTTACCCGAACCACTACCCATAAGTTCCAAAATAACACAATTTGGGCCTACGAGCTGCTAATCGCTCTATAGTCAAGGACACAATGTATCTATACACATCAGCATTCTCACATACACAAGACTAGATAACAAACAAGAAAGAGGTGATTTAAACTTCAAACACGTAACATATTATGTTACCAATACAGTTACACTTTGGCATTCAGAAGAAAACAAAATGTGTACCTTGCAAGTTATAGATGATAAGTAAGTAGCAAATTCCATATTAGTTGTTGTACTTGATTTTGATTTCTAGGTTTGTTTCCCATTGAAAAGCCAAATGCAACTCTTCAAGACAAATGAATTAATAACGTTTATCCTGAGCCAACAGAAACAAGCCCTAATACCATGATCTAATTTCCATTCACCTTTAGCATCTATCAATCAACATATTAACTTGACAAAAGAAATTAGAAATAACATGGCTGAATCGTTTTACATGTTTAAGCTTATGGCTACCGTTTGAAAAGGTCTTAGGTATATAGAGAGTGTGGATCTTTAAGGAAGTAAGAAGTAAAACCTGGATAATTAGGGCGAGGCCAAGAAGGAGAGTGATAGTGAGTAGAATAGTGAGGATCTTCGAGGTTCCGTAGCCAAACGACTTCGTCTACCTTTTTGGAAATCTCCGGGAAACCGATAACTTTGCTGGTCCAACTACTGATGTTCTTCTTGAGGAAATCGACATCCTTCTTCACAACCTGTACGAAATGCCCAAAGTTTCCGGCAACAGCGCGACAATTGGTGCGGGAGGTCGATGGAGTTGTTGAGCAGATTACGGAAGCCGAATAGATGCTACCGCGGCGGAGGCAGCGGTGGCGCCGAGCATCGGAGGGTAGGAGGTTAAAGATTCCGGTGAATTTGGGAGTGGGGAACGAAGGGTGGGGAAAGGTGAAGCGTATCCTCGTTTCATCGCCAAACTAAGAACGGGTTTCCTTTTGGCGCCACCAACTGCGTGATGTTTGTACTTTATTAATTAACTACAATAGATTAATCTCAAATGACAAGCATAATCCTAGCTGAAAAACATATTTTTTGATTTTTATGTATAACGATATGGTATTTGTTTTAATTATTAAAAACTACTCGTTTACATGATGTAATTTTTATAAAAAAATAAATAATGTCACATATTTATGAACGTTTAATAAAGATGGGAGAACGTTAGTAAGTGAACAAAAATTATTATACAAACAAAATTATTTTAACGAATTTTTTGTCCTATAATTTGATCTCAACTATTTAAATAAATTAATAAAATTAATGGTCTAAAATTATTTTATAGACTTTTTACATTAAAAACTTCTTTTTTATGAACCTTACCTAAAGCAATAACTTAATATCTCATATTGGAGTGATTTTATTTTTGAATTATATGTACAAATAAGTATATTGTGAGGGTTTATTCCAAATTTCAGAAAAGATAAAACTATTAAATTTGACGCGCACGCAGTTTCAAATACAAAGTCAAATAAAAAATTGATAAAAAAAACATGTTAAAATAATATATCAATATTAAGGAGACTAAAATCGAATTTAAAATCATGAGTCCGAAAGTAGAACAACTTTTCTAATATTATATTGATTATTTCCTAAATAATAAGTTTATATGTAGATAAAATCACGAATCTGTTATTCTCATGTGATTTTTGTAACAACTAGCTCATATATTTAGTAAAACTACTCATAAACAAATATTAATGTACCTAAATCATCAATCATTTGGGTATAAACATCTTCACTATTAACTTTAGTACTACTATAAAGCCAAGTTTCCTAGCAACCTCACAGTTGGTTTCATAAACATAACTATAATTCTTAAACTTGAATTTTCATAATAATAATTAAGATAAACGTAACGCAAACATAAACATTGAATTACAATCAAGTTATAATTAGTCATATCATTACATTAACAAGAAAACATTATTCAATATCCATATTCATACAAAACATTTAACGGGATGCCACTCTTTGATCCGGGAGCCTCTTCATGCACAAGACTCATCAACTCAATTAAACTTGGATTTACCTGACATGCATAATAAATATTAGTATTAGTGAGTAAGTTTTAGTTTTATTTCTAGAACCATGAGCAATAAATTCATGAAAGCTTTTAGAAACATTCATATTGGAAAACTATCCTCATTATCATAATATGCATAACATAATTATCATAACCAGGCGATCATACGGTAATCATGTCCTGAAATTTAACAGGCCATGAACTACTAGCACCAAGCTAGAAACTGTAATGGCTAGCACAAAGCAAGCTACTATGGTTGCTAGCACAAAGAAAGCTACTATGGTTGCTAGCACAAAGCATGCTAGTGAGATGCAAGCACGAAGAAGGTCAATAATTTGTTAGCAAAGAGCAAACTAGTGAGATGTAAGCATGAAGCAGGCCAATATATTGTTAGCATAAAGCAGACTAGTGAGATGCTAGCACAAAGCAAGCCAATAAGTTGTTAGAATAGAGCAAACTAGTGAGATGCTAGCACCAAGCAAACCTAGTGAGATGCTAGCACAAAGCAAGCCCATAAGTTGTTAGCACAAAGTAGACTAGTGAGATGCAAGCACACAACAGGCTAAAAGTAATCACATTTATAATCCTTTTTTAAAACCATTTTGGATTAATAAGATAAGTATAACCATGTATGAATCCCCTAAACTTGAACCGTGGGTAAGCATGGGAAATGTCACAAGTATGACCAATGCGGGTAATAATGACTTAGTGAACAACTACGGGCAATAGTAATTTAGCGATATCGAAGGAGGTTAATACAGAGAATAGTGGTTGTGAAGGGTGTGAGTTAATGCTGGTAATAGTGTTTGACTTTGAAAGCTAAAGCGGATAACAATGGTTGTTAAGTATTTGAGTTAATACACGTAACAGTGTTATACTTTGGACACTAATGCGAGTAATATTCTTTACGAAGTGTAAGGGTTAATAGACTCACTAAGGTACTAATGTGGCCGAGGAAACAACTACGAGTAACAGTCATCCTATCTGCATTAGTTACCTTTAGACTCACTAAGGTATTAATGCGGCTGAAGGAGACAAATGTGGGTAATAGTCATCCTATCTAAGCAACTGATATAGGTGAGGAGGACAAATGTGTGTAATAGTTCACTCTTCCACATATATAAATACAGGTACTGTAGGGTTTCATTTTTAGTTGGAAATGGGTTTCAGTAGTTATACCATTTTATTTCTGTGAAAATTGTTAGATCCTGAAAGTATCATGCATGCCAATTCAAGTATGATGGAATTTGTTCAGGTTGGAAATATAACAAGGACGGATGAATGTGGATAAAGCTTGAAGAAATGTGGACAGAAAAAAAGGCTGAGTGTTGTTTACCCGCATTAGTTTTTGCGAATGAACAAAGACACATGCGGATGATCATTTGTCTATCCGCATAAACTAATATGGATGAACAAAAATGAATACTTATGTAAAAGACAACAAATGTGGCCAAAACTTTGTACATCCGCCAAAACAAATGCGGATGTGTAAAGAATAAATGCGGATATAGTAATTTGTATCTTGTACTTCGCACTCCTAGATTTAGTGCCAGGGTAATTAAGTCATTGTGCAAGTCATTGTATCTGACCTGTAAATAGAATAGGATTGTTATCATTTTTAAGTTTTCACAAACTTTCACAACCTTTTGCAAACTTTTGCCTACAAAACATAGAAAAACCTTGATTATACTATTGAATACTTATTATTAATATACAATCTACATTATGAGTATTTCTACCCACTTTGATCATTGATTATTGTATTTCTGCTACAATCATCAAAGAAATCAATCAATATATTAGATCCTCGTTGATTCTAACCTAGTCAATTGGTATTAGAGCCTTGGCTCTCGAAATCTAGTAGAAACCCATTGTTTCTTTACGATTATCGATCGAACCACTGATTGATTTCACTATCATTGTGTCTTACACAATCGATTTTTATCAAAATAGTAGTACTCTTTGCTTGAATCAATTTGCTCTTCAAATTCAACATGATTTGAAGACATTGTTACATTGATCAAACCCACATAAAACTGTAAGAGTTAACTTAGAGGCTGATGCATACCAAAGATCTCTTAGCATGCATTCTGAAGTACAAGGAAGATACTTTGGAATATTTGACAAAAGCTCTAAGAAATTCTCCAAGTGTCAACTCTTCCGAAGCCAAAGACCAATTCTTCCGAAGCCAAAGATAAAGTCTTTCAAAGCTTCAAGACAAAGTCTTCGGAAGCCAAGAGGCTGATTTCTTCCAAAGACAAAAAAGACATGCTTTCTCTGACATACTTTTGACAAAGTTAAACCACTTTCTGTTGCCATCTCTAAAGACTCACCAACTTATACAAGTTGGTGATAATTCTATACTTTTGTCAGCTGTAGATTATGGTCATTGAGTCTGTAACTTTCTACTTTATACTTTTTGTTCTTATATATTAGATAAGGATGTGAGTTATGGCATGTTATAGTCATATGTCAAAAGGCAGTCTGTATTTTGACTTTACATTGATCTTGTTGCCTAGATTAGTATTCCAGGCCTTCAAAGTATGGCCGGCTGTTGGATGTAGTATAAAGTGTCTAATTTACTAGTCCTAAGTAACTTAGCCTTTTAACATTGGTAAAACACTTGAGAGCAATATACAGCATTCTTGAAAACCAAACACTTTGTGTTCTTGCTTGTGTTCTTTACTGTTGTTCTTAGTTTCAACCTGGCAATTCCCCATTTGATCTTATAAATGTTGCTTGTTTCTCTCCAACCTTTGTGAAACTGTTTCATTGATCCCTTACCCGGTCCTGCAAAAACCCATACACAAATCAACAAATTATCAAATGATTGTGAGAAAAATGACTTGAGATTAGTTGAAAGTTCCTAATCGAAAGGGTTTACATCAAGTTTGAGTGAAAACATCAAACCATTTCATCAAAAACAGACAAACATAATGAAACATTATTCATCGCATTAAGTGTGAACACTGTTCACCGCAATTGCTATAGTTAACAACTATTAATGGCATTTGCCGTGATTTCATTGTTCATCGCATTTGCTAAATCAACTGCTCATCACATTGCTTTGATTACACTATTCATCGTATTTATGGTTCATTCAAATGCTACGGAATAATATTGTTCCTCGCATTTGGTTGAAGAACCGTTGACCACATTAGTTTGTCTACTGTTTACAACATTTGGTTTAGAAGACTATTAATCGCATTTGTCTGTTTCACTATTGACATCATTTGTGTCAGATGACTATTGATCTTATAGTATCTTCTACTTGTCAAATTTGGACCTTGGACTAATTGGACATTTGGACTTAAAATTTACCTTAAAATCAATTCACTTAAGTCTAAAATAAATCTGATCCTATCTAAACCAAATTAAAATTAAAAAACATCATGGATACTTTTAATTCAATGGAAAGAGATCATAATCCTAAACCACCAATGTTGACACATAAGTTTGAATTTAAACAATAGAAAATCAGATACCGGAACTATCTCACTGGTGTTGATGCAGATTATTGGATCTCAATCTACACGGGTCCTTAGATCCCCATTTCATTAGATGCTGATCAATATAGGAATGCAAGGATTCCTATTGAAGATCCAAACATAGTACTTGATCAAGAAGACTATAACAAAATAAAGATTGATATGAAGGCCTACTCCCTACTTACTCAAGCACTAAATATGGATGTGCTATACAAGACTTGAGAAGTACACAACTGCCAAAGGAATGTGGGATGCACTTGATATCATGTACGAGGGAAGTAGTAAAGTCACTGAGATCAACAAAGACAAACTGATCAGTCAGTATGAGACTTTTTATCATATAAAAAGGGAATCAATCTCAAAATAGCTACATGGGTTTGTGTAGTTGGTAAATGATCTTGATATTATGGGAGTGACTCGAGTTGAGAATTTGATTGAACTATTAATAAATTCAAAAGCCGGTCACTCAGCTACAAAGGTCAAATTAGAGAAATTCTAACTCTTTTCAACCAAGCTTCAAGAGTTACTTGATGATCAAAAGGATCCAAAAGATATGAGTGGCATAGGCTATAATGCATGTCCCCCACCTTATAATGACAACTATATTGTCATGCCTGAGCCTTAGACAAAATCAGATTTAACAGACAATAACAATGTTGAAACTAAATCTGTAACCTTTTGTCAAACAACAAATCCCTAAAACAAACCTAATGTTTATGTGAAAATTGATTTTGAAAACATTAAAAATGGACACCCCATTAAAATAAAAGAATGCTCAAACAAGCAAGTGTATGTTGCAAAGCCTAAAAGTCCCATCAGCTTAAGATGCAAATATGACTGATAAGGATGCAAAGCTTAAGATGAATTCATTAGCTGAAAGTAAATATGATAATAAGGTCAAACCTCATAAGAATTCAAACAGTTTAGATAATGATTCATCTACAGGTAAAGCACAAGCATCCTCATCACTTAAAGGAAAAGCAAAAGCTGAATCATCATCAAAATCAAAACCAAACTCAAAATATCATGTTTCAACTTGATGCTGATCAGCTTGAAAATGAATATAAATGATCTAAACCTCCAACAAATAGAGTTGTGAAACAATCTACTGAGATCAAGAAGACTAATATTGCCTCCTCATCAAAACAAAAGTCAAAGAGGCAAACAAGAGCAAAAGCTTCAACAAAGCACTATGAAAATTATCACATGCCAAATCATTCAACAACTGAATGTTACTTCATGAAGTACTATTCAATTTGTAAAAGAATCAATCATTCCACAGAAGATTGTTACTTTAACAAACATTATGCATTATGCAAGTTAAACAATCACAATACTGCTGATTGCTTTTAGATGATGACAGGGTTAAAATCCCCGAAGAAAAAGAGTGTTTCACCTATCTCTACTCAACATGCCAATCATACAAGTCCTTCATTTAGAAATCCATGAAAAGTTTCTAAAAAGGATGATGACTTTTATGATTCTTGGCATCCAAGAGCTTTCAGGATACATCATGAAAAAACAAATAAGTCTGTCTCCAAATGACAAAAGATAAACAATAATGATTCCTATAATCCTCAACGTGGACGATTTCTTATTCATAATAGAAATCAATGTTTTGATTATTCGCATAATAGTTTTTCAAAGGATGAGCAAGTGAAACACAAGCCATCCACATCTAAATTCATCAAACAACCAAACTCGAAGTTGAGAAGGTCCAACAACACTTAGTATGTGGACAGCGGGTGCTTTAGGCACATGACAAGAGATAATTTCCTCCTTCATGATTTCAAGCACATACAAGGAACAACTATAGCTTTTAGTGAAGATTTTTAAGGTTGAAGAATTAGTAGAGAAGGGACGGTGACAAATGGACAACTCAGCTTTGTCAAAGTCAACTATTATGAACAATTGAACTTCAATATGTTTGTCTATTTTTGATGAAATTGTTTGATGTTTTCACTCAAATATGCTGTAAAACCTTTCAATTAAGTACTCTAAACTAATCTCAGGTCATTTTGCTCACAATCACTTAGTAATTTGCTAATTTGTGTTTAGGTTTTATGTCGGTTTGAACAATGTAACAGTATCTTCAAATCGTGATGGATTCGAAGTGTAAATTGATTCAAACAAGGAGTATTACTATGTTGATAAGAAATCGATTGTGTAAAATACAATGATAGTCAAATCAATCAATAGTTCGATCGATAATCAAGAAGAAACAATGGATTTCTACTTGATTTCGAGAGCTAATGCTGTGATACCAATTGACTGGGTTAGAATCAATGAGTATCTAATAAATTGATGCATTTCTATTATAATTGTAACGGAAATACAATAATTAATGATCAAAACAGAATAAGATACTCATGGTGTAGATTGTATATTGATAATATGTATTCAGTAGTACAATCATGGTTTCTGAAATTTAATTCTATAATGTAGGCAAGAGTTTGCACAAAGTTATGAAAGTTTGCAAAAGTTCTAGACAACTATTAGAGAGTTACAAAATGATAACAACCCTAGTCTATTTATAGGTCAAATACAATGACCTATACAATGACTTAATTACCCTGTCATTAAATCTTGGAATGATAAGTGCAATGTACAATTAACTGTATCAACAATTGTTGTTTCCTCATCCGCATTTGTTCTTTGCATATCTGCATTTGTTTTTGCAAATTCTCAAAGTCTTGGCCGCATTTGTTGTCTTAGGTACAAGCATTTGTTTTTGTTCACCCGTATTTGTTTTTAAGGATAGACAAATGCTCATCCGTATTTGTCTTTGTTTATCTGCAAAAACTAATGCGGGTGAACAACACTTAGCCTATTCTTCTGTCTACATTTCTTCAAACTTCATCTGTATTCATGCTTCATTGTATTATTCCAACCAGAAAAAATTTCTATCACTACTTGAATTGGCATGATTGATCCTCTCAGGGTCCAATAGTTTGATATTGACTCTTTTTCAAAATCATTTAATCAATTTCATATGTCAAATGTAGATAATTAGCAAGGAACTATATTTGACATGGTAGAAGCTGTACAAGATGATTTTCCTATGATTTCTCCATCATCCACTCATGTACAAGCTCAAGAAGTTCCTTTTAAAGCAGATCCAGTTAGACATCCACCGACTAAAAGTACATCAACATAGGTTGATCCAAGTTCATTGCCCATAACTTCACCAAAAAATTTCATCTGGAGTTCAATAACATGAATCAATCCCAACAAATGTTAATGATGTGGTGAATCCAATAGGAGAAATCTATTAAAGTGTATCTGATTCTAACTACAACATAAAGAAGAACATGATTATTTCCAAGACTCTTCCACCCATTTCAATCCACAAGAAGATGTTGCACAGCAATCTGACATAAACATTACCAATTTGGATGTATCAATCCTAGTACATGCCATTCCTACTTTAAGGATATATAGAAATTATCTAGTATCAAACATCATTGGTGACCTTGATGAATGTGTTGACAAGAAGCAAGTCAAGCACAACAAACATCTGCCACTATTCATGTTTTCTTTTTCAAATAGTACCAAAAAACATCAAGGAAGCTTTTCAAGACAATAGTTGGATTGAGGTAATGCAGGAAGAGTTGCTTGAATTTAGGAAACAGGAAGTATGGAAACTAGTTGAGCTTCCCAAAAGACTTAATCCTATCGAAACCAGGTGGATATACCGGAACAAGACTGATCATAGAGACATTGTCATTAGAAACAAAGCAATACTGATAGCTTAAGGGTATACACAAGAAGAGGGTATAGATTATGATGGAGTTTTTGTACTTGTTGCTAGACTAGAAGCAATTAGACTTTCTTGCCTACTCTGTATATATGAAGTTCACCATATACCAAATGGATGTAAAGTGTGCCTTCCTGTATGAGAAAATTTCTAAAGAAATCTATGTGAGTTAGTCACCTGGCTTTGGAGACCTTGATTTCCCTTACATGGTGTACAAGCTTTACAAAGCATTGTATGGTCTACATCAAGCCCCACAGAAGTGGTATGAGACATTGTCACCTTTTCTTCTTGAACACGAGTACGAGAGAGGAAAGATTAACCAAACCTTATTTACAAAGAAGAAAGGTCATGAGCTACTTTTGTTACAGATATATATGGATGATATCATTTTTGGCTCAACAAACTAGCAACTCTACAAGGAATTTGAAGACCTCATGCATTCCAAGTTTTGAATGATTGCTATAGGAGAATTAACTTTTTTCTTAGGGTTGCAAATACCACAACAGAGGAGATATTTAGTCCAAGTATGCTGTTTCAATGTTGAAGAAGTTCCCTTTCTCTAATTTTCAGTCTATTCGTACACCTATAGATACAAAGATGATAATTGGTCTGATCCAGATGGCAAATCTGTTGATCAGACACCCTATCGATTAATGACAGAATCACTCATGTATCTGACCAGTAAGTAGACCAGACATCATGTTTGGAGTATGCGTTTGTGCTAGATATCGGGCAGATCCCAGATAGTCTCATGTCAATGCTGTAAAGAGAATATTAAGATATCTCAAGGGCAAACCTACACTTGGCTTATGGTATCCAATGGAAGAAAACTTCACCTTATATGCATACATAGACAGTGATTACAAGGAATTTAACTTTAATCGAAAGTCAATTCATTTGTACATGACTATTTTCATGGCAGTGCAAGAAGTAGAAAAACATGTCAGTTTCAACTAAAGAAGCTGAATACATAGTAGCATCCACTTGCTGTTCACAAGTCATCTAGATCCAAATCTAGATGCTTGACTATAGTTTCAACTTTTTACACACACCAATACATATTAACAACATAACTGTAACTCAAAAACAAAACATATTGAGATAAGATATCATTTTTGAGAGGCCGTGCTGAAAAAGGTTTGATCAAGTTGATACAAGTGCAAATAGACAATCAACTGGTTGATTTGTTTACTAAAGCATTTTAACCTAGTTTGTTTGAGTTTTTAGTTCAAGCAATAGGAATGATTAACCTAGAATAAACAAAATACAAAATTTTTTTCCTTTGATTAATATCAAGATCCATTATTTTCACAATACCAAAAAGACAAAAGCATAAAAAATCAAGAAAAATATGTTTTTACATTTGAATATCATAGAAAAATACATGGGAAATGATATTACTATAGTTAGTATATCATTAGCAATGTAACTCTTAAATCCTTAAAGACTGACATACCTTTTTGATATGTGGATAGCCTTAGCCTGCAATTAAAGATATATGTTTTTGTTATAAACTAAAGATACTCATTCCATTGTGAAGCTATCATCTTAGGGTATGGGTACAAAATTAACAAATTCAACTGAGTGTGTGACAGGTAATGATACTTTATGAATCTCATTCACCCACATCAGTTTCTCCTTTGTTTTGTTGAGCAAAGACCTGGAGTAAACAAAGCACAAAATACTAATGTACATGATCCAACAAGATACCTAATGAGGAACATATTCCAAAGTGAATGAACAATAAAGTCCAACTTGGATTACAATCAAAAGAATCCCAAAGAGGATAAACTCCAAAATGGAGAGTAAAAGAATTCCAATATGGATTAACATAATAAAGGATCAAATAAATCCCATAGAGATTGACCTAGACAGAATAAATGAGATTTCATAACTTAAATGACCTTGTCATGTATGTTATAATGAAGTACTACCATGTATTTCATGCGGGTCGTTGATCAATCTATGCATTTAAGTATGAGGTACGTAGTAAATGATTAATACAAACATAAACATGATAAACATAACAAAGTATAAACAATATAAGCCAATGCATGAGTTTAAAAAGACAAATATACCTACAATCAATTTGTGTATGATTATGTTTGTTTTATTAACAATTTTACATTTTGAAGGTTTGACTGATATGATCCAACTAAAGGCATATTTCTATAATCATGTACAAAGAATATGAAACTGAAAAATATTTTTCATTCCTATTAATTTTTGATGGATTCTTAACATTTTTTAAATTTTAAAATCTTTAAAGTTATGAGGATGTGAGCTATGGCATGTTATAGTCACAAGTCAAAAGACAATCTGCCTTTTGACTCTACATTGATCTTGTTATCTAGATTAGTGTCGAGCTGGCCTTCAAAGTATGGCTGCTTATAGGATATAGTATAAAGTATCTCATGTAACCAGTCTTAGGACTAAGCTCTATAATACTTGTAAACACTTGAGAGCAATATACATCATCCTTGAAAACAAATCTATTCTTGAGTGTTCTTACTTGATATTCTATTGTTTCACTACCTGGTTCCCTATTTGATTTCTCGTGAAAACAATAACTTTTCGCATGTTTTTTTCTGACTAAATCGAACTCTTTGGGGGAGCTTGAATCCAATCACCAATTCATTCAAAATTGATAATTGTGCTTCAATTAAGTGAATTAAGCTCGAGTTTAATCCTGATAGCCACTAATTAATTTATTTAAACCCTTTTTAACCTTTGAATTGGCTTAGAAACTTCAAATGAACTTGTTTAACAAGTTTTTGATATCAAACACCTCAAAATAAGCACAAATTAAATCAATCCAGTTCAATCTTCATGTTGAAATCGAATTTATAACTCAACACTTCTCCAAATTGCTTCAAATTCAATCCAAATTAATCGAGAGCACACAAGTCTCTTTTACAAATTGTAAAGATCGATATTATCTGTTGTAGATCGATCTAGTGAAAGAAACTCGGAATGAATCAATCATGAAACATAACTGAACATGAAGTATATTGAGATCAAGTAAAAGCAAACACAAATGTAAATAACTTTTAGTATATTGCTCTCTAATAAAAGATTACAAAAATGAATACAATCTTTCATAAAGGCTTAAATTGAAATTCTTCATGCCGGCCGGTATGTGACAATCGTTTTCTCAAGGAATAGTCTAAGGCCGATTAGAAAGCCATCTATCAGAAGCAGTTTGAGAAAGGGAGTTGTTGTGAGGCATAGAAGGATTCTATCTTTTTTATACAAAATGAGTAACATAAACTATTTATGCAAAATAACTATCTCGTGTGGATACTTTATCTTCATCATCTTGTATTGCTTTCCCGAGCCTCTTGGTTCAATCCATACACTTTTAAGTCACAAATGTCTGTGTAAATTAAACCAAAGGTTTTGGTTATTCTTTCAACCGGTTTAAATGATGATGTTGTAAGTTTTGCTTTGACACATGTTTCGCGTTTGGAGTTTGTGTTAAAATGAAATGTAGGTATGCGTTTTAAATTTATTAAATGACGAATTAAATTATAATTTACATGTCCTAGTATACCATGCCAAACATTTAAAGAATTAAACATATAATTAGAAGTAGTCTTGTTATTCATATCTTTTTTTTATCACAGTTACATCCAACTTTAACATACCACTAAGGGCATAACCCTTGTCCGAATACATTCCATGCTTAGTAAGGACATACTTATTCGACTCAACTACCAAATGAAAACCAAACTTGTTAAGCAACCATCCCGAAACAAGATTCTTGTGAATCTCAGAGATATACAAGGTGTTGTTCAAGGTGAGTTCCTTCCTAGAATTCATTTTTAAGATCACATTTCCTTCACCTTTGACGTCGATCGTAGCCTAGTTACCCATACAAGGCATTTCACCACCCACAACCTCTTTAAAAGTAATAAAGAGGGTCTTGTCATCACACACATGACGGTTAACTCTCGTATTAACAAACCAACCATGTGGGTTCTCTCCCACGAGGTTGACTTCTTCCACCATTGCTCATAGCTCAATGATTATTGCCACTAATGGTGCACTATCTTCATCCACCATATGCGCATGCTCATGCTTTGGTTTCTTGCACTGATTAGCCTCATGCCCTGTTTGGTTGCAAATATAACAAATCCCCTGGAAAAGTGGAGGTCGAGGATTCTTTTTCACAGCCCCTTTCATTTGTCCAAGGTTGACTTTTACCTTTCCTATTACCTTTTTCCCTTTACATTTGTATCCATTTGATGACCGCCCATATTCAACCACATTTGCCTTAGTCGTTAGTTCAATTTGATGATGAACAATAAGTTCATCCATGATCATCTCCTTTTTTTTGAGCTTAAGAGTTAGCTCTATCTAACTTGGAGATAACTTTTCAATTATGGCTGTCACTTGGAATGTGTCATTCAGAAGCATCCTCTCAGCATGAATTTCATGTAGTATAACTTGTAACTCTTGAATTTAACAGATCACAGTCTTGTCATCAGCCATTTTGAAATTCAAGAACCAAGCCACAATAAATTTCTTGCTTTCGGAATCCTCGGTTTTATACTTCATGGTAAAGACTCCCATAATTCTTTGGTAGTCATTATGTTGCAATACACGTTATACAATGAGTCATAAAGACCATTCAAAACGCAATTGCAACACAGAAATTCCAAATGTTTCCAAGCATCAATAGCACTCAAGCCTTGAGCATCATCCCCTTTTTAGGTAGGGGAACAATTTTCTTCAAGAACTGTGCAAAGTTCAAGGTGGTTAAGTAGAAGAACATCTTCTATTTCCATCTTTTAAAATGGACAGCCATGAACTTTTCGGGTTTTTCAGCATGGCTAGCCATAGTGGTCGCTCCCACAGTGGTTGCATTTAAATGAGCTAAGACACATGAACTTAGAAGACTCAAAGACATATTGTTTGCTGTTTGAGAAAAACTATCCAACTTAGAATAATTTAAAAGAAATTTGGAATAACAGACACAATTGAATGAATTTTCAAATTCTTTTTAGAATTCTATAAAATTCAACGATAGATGTTCTAAGTCCAACTTGAAGATCATCCGTGAATAAGAAATGAAAACATGAATAATTTATTTTTAAAAAACACAAACTATTTTATATAAAATTGAATAAATTTTTAAACTGTTTTTAGAATTCTATAAAATTCAACGAGAGATGTTTTATGTCCAACTTTAGTGATCACCCGTGAATAAGAAATAAAAACAAAAAAGAAAGTTTAGCTTTTTAAAAAAACACAAACAATTTTACAAGAACATATAAATTGTGTTTTTAAAATTTGTTTTAAGTTTGTAGGAACTGTTTATATGAAAATTAAACAATCACAAAGTTTTTAAATATAAACAATACAATAAAAATTAAAACAAAGTTATAGTGCTCGTTACAAAAGAAAATAAACAAAAAAAGGAAGTACAAATATGGCAAAAGCCCGAGGATTGTGTTAGACATGTAGCCCTTAAAACAAACTTTGAGCCTCCCAGGAGAACTCATTTTGTTTCCCAGGGTACAATAGTCGAAAAAGTTGCTACTGTCGGGATTGATCAAGAACCCGAATAAGATTGTAAAAGAGAAACTAGTTATGGAGGATGTTCTAGAGAACTTGTTTGCTTTAGGTATTATAGTTGTTGTTGGTTATATGTCTACCAAGGCACCCTTAGTATGTATAGTGGAATTAGAACTATTACAGCTTTTTAGCAATTAATCCGAAATCATAACAGCTCATTAAAGTCTTCAATGCTGGTTTAACTAAATAGTTAATGACTTGGTCGGAAACTGTTATCGGTTTCAGTAAAGATTTAACTGAATCGTTACACTTTTCAGACCATGCACCAAGGTCAGCCGCCCCTGACCAAGCTCGAGAACAAGCATTCAAAAATACTAAGGCAGCTCTCAAGCGGCTCACGGCGATGCAAGTGTGTAAAGTACAAAGTGCGCTACCAAAGTGCCACATTGCCCCAGCATGACAACGCCGTGCGTATGCGTGTGGGACAACATCCTAGTTCCCACACCATTTGTTCCTTATAGCAAACTCAAATAATAAGCATTAATATCATGTTTAACACATTAAATTTATTGAATAAATATTAATAATAATATATTAATATTAATAAATTTTCAACAAAAACCGGTTAGGAAAAAAACCGGACTGGTTTGAAAAAAATTGGTTTGAGCCAAATCAATTCTCAACGTGATCCGAACTATCATTTTGTATACATGTTTGGTAGCCTCACGCCCAAAACCAGTTACACCGGAGAAAAACTGGTTTTAAAAAAATCAGTTTTTTTAATGATAGGTTCGAGTATTCAGTGAGGCAAACCGGTTCGTATCACAAACCAGTTTGAAAAAAAAAAACGCTTTGACCACATAAAAGAAAAACCGGTGTGGTTTAAAATCCAAACCAGTTAAAAAAAACCGGTTTGTACACCAAACACAGTTGCAATCTTGTAAAGGATATATTAGAATTTACAAACAAAAGTCACTATCCGTCTAAACATTACTCCTATATTAACCGTAATAGAAACAAATAGTTAAACTAATAAATAAATAATATTATTATTATAATTTATTGAGTTATATAATAATAATAATAGTTATTTGTTCATTTAATTCAAATCTGACGGGTAAACTTTATAGTGTAGGATGGGTTAAATATAAACTATTATTGCAAGATCGGTGTTGGTCACTCAACACAAGTTTATCTCTCAAACTCACTAAATCTCACTCGGATGATGAAGCAAAGTCTCTAACAAAATTGATAATAATATAGTAAGTAAAAGAATACAAGAATGGTTTTCAAGATACTTGTATATATTACTTTTTAACTTAGTGTTACAAGACTTGTTACAAGCACTCACACTTGGTGAGCTACAATGAGAAACTATATATACTACTATCTATTGTCGGTTATACTTGAAAAAACAGCTGGAAATTACAACTAGACAAATACTACATTGCTAGAAGTAAGGTGTATAAGATAAACTAATATCCCAGATTAGGTAGTCATGACAAGTCCATGACTTACCTTTTGTTACTAACCAAAATTGGTAATTGTACTAATTGATAAAAGGTGAACACTGGATTAAAGTATGGTCAACTACATGGGCGTGGGAAAGCGCCATGCAGTATATCAGAGTTGGCAGCGAGTGTCAGTCAAACCATACTTATGTCCACTGGTTCATAGTTGAATCTTTAGAAGCTTAAATGGCTTCGGAAGAATAAGTTCTCCCGAATCCATTTATACTTCGGTAGAATCAACTTCTTCCGAGACTTTTGCAAGTCTTCATGACTTCATTCTTCGGAAGACTTTTGTCTTTGATCTTTTAAATGTTTATATTTCGGAAGGAAAACTACTTAGTATCGGAAGACTTAGTTTTCCTTCGGAAGCTCTTCAAATTTAAGCTTCGGAAGATCTTCAGCTTGTCTTCGAAAGAGCAGCTTTGTCTTCGGAAGACTTCTTCAGTTGTATTTCAAAATCTTCTAAGTGTTGTTTTGGTTGCACCAACCTCTTATCATCCACATATGATCCAGAAAACTCCCTCTAGGCTGATGCTACTAAGACTTCACTTCCTTTTTCTTCTTAAAGTCTTCAACACCAGGGTGAGTAAATATTTATCTGTTTCCCTGATGTGGTGGTGAGAAGCTTGTACAAGTCGTTCGTAGAAAGTAGATCCAATCTGTTGCTCTGAATGACATGCACCCTCTGATGTGGCCCTCTGAAGAGAGTTAGTTGATGGGAATTGTAGTCATACTCCCATCTAACTATAGGATCTGAAGAAGGGCCTTCAACCATCTGTAGGAAGGGTCTTCCTTTTGTAGTTGCACCCTTTTCTTCTTCTTTTGCTCTCATCTTCAACTCTTTTTCAGTCTTTGCTTTCTTTGTGAGCTCAGAAAGATGAAGACTGCTCAGATGATTTCTGAGGTGAGCAGCAACTTGAGAGTTGGAGGGGTTGGAGAATGGTTTCTCTGTTAACGCAACAATATCAAATCTGCTGGAGTGTAGTAGATATGATGTGTCAAGACTGCTGACTTCACCATTCTCCCTTTCCACAGCAAAGTTGTGATAAGGTTTATCAAACCTCTACTAGACAATTTGCTTCTGAGGATTGAGGGGCTTGTTTGACAGTTTGTCCCTTTTATTGGTGTCCAGCAGAGTCACCAATATTCTTCTCAACTTCTTTTCGTATTCCTTGAGAGTGTCAGAGTTGATTGCTAAAAGTTGAAGAGCTTGGTTAAGCGTTCCCTTAGGCAGATCAAGAAATTCATCTACTGTGAGGAAACAGAAAGAGCCGTCAATGAACTTCAGTGTAATTGACTGTTCCTCATAAGAGATTTTGCTCAAGGTTGTACAGTTGGTGAGCTTTCTCTTGTTCTCCTTGTATTCTTCTAAGGTCAGAGGCTTGGATGGTTCAGATGATGGCTTGGGTAATGGTTGGGTTCTGGGTTGTATTTTGGGTTTTAGGATGGGTAATGGTGGTGGTTGTTGAGAGGCAATGGATGAGGGTGTAGGTAAGGCTGATGGAGTGGGTTTAGGGGTGTAAGGTTAAGTGGTTGGTTTAGTTTTGACGGGGAAGGGAAAAGGTGTGGATTCAGGTTTTGTTGGTTGTGGTTTGGGTGTTGGTTTGGGTATCATCCTCTGTACACCTTGATTGAGTTACCTCCTTACTTCTTCCTAAGCGAATGTCAGCTTTGATTTCACTAACATGTCGTTGTAGGGTCTTTTCTGATGCATGCCTGGGAAGCCGTGGGCACTGAGATAAGCTTTCATCTAGGCTTTGTTTCCCACCTTCTTGGCAGCTGCAAGTTGGGCCTCCTCCTTCTTCTTCTTCTCCTTCAACTTTTCCCTGGCAGCTTTCTTCCTCTCCTTGTTGATTTGATCTTGTTCTTTGTGAAAAAGAAACAAGATCGTGTCATTCTCAAGAGGATTCAGCTCCTCCTAAGAATAGCCCCTTGTGCATAGAAAGTCTATCCTCTCCATCCTCTTCCTTTGCTTAGCCTCTTCTTTCTTTCTCCTCCTCTCTTCCTCTATGGCCAACCTTGCTGCTTCTTCTTTTTCCTTTTGCAACAGGGTTGCCTTTTCCAACTGCACAAGCTCATCAAGTAGGAGTAGAAGCATTTCTTCATTATCCACTCCTAGGCTAATGAGCCTGTCTATTACCCCCACTCTTTTCTTGTTCTTGATACTTTCTTGGGCAGCAGCTACTGCTTTGCTGCTTGCAGCCAGCAGTTTTCCAGTACCAAGTCTTCCTTTCTTCTTTAATTTCTCCAATCTTTCCACCTCTAGAAGTTACTCAGCAGTCATCTTCCTTTTTCTTTTAAAATCTGAAGAAGATTCAGCTTTTGGAGATTCCGGTTTAGAGGATTCAGGTTCGAGAGAGTAAGGTTGAACCTGTGGTTCTTGTGGTGTCATAGATAGAGGATTTTTGAGAAAGTCCTCATTGTTTATCTCAGAATCTAAGTCAAGAATAGCCTTTGTGATTAGCAAATCATCAAAGAAAGAAGACAGTTCAACTTTCCTTTCGCAGCTTGAATTTCTGCTTCGGAAGAGATGGGAACTGCACTACCTGTTCCTACTAAGTCAATTGCTCAGTCCTTATTTCCCCTTCGAAGTCAATCTCAGGTTCAATAGGGACCTTAGGTTGACCAGCTTCCTTCTTAGAGGTAGGTGGTGCATTCAACCTTTAAAGCTCTTCAGCTCCAAAGTAGGCAGTGGCAACATCTAGGGAGGGTTGTTCAAGGGAGTAGCTAATCAAAAATTTAGTTAAGAACCTATTGAGGTCCATAAGCATCCTTGGATCCACTTGAATTATAATGGGAGGTGGTTAAGGGAATATGGCTGTAGAGTGTTGTTGTGTGGGGTAAAATGAAGAGATAGCAAGGCTGGGTTCCTTATGTCTTTGTTTCTGTACATTCTCCTCCTTTTTGGTAGCATCATCTTGAGAAGTAGATGAGCTGGAGGAAGAACTTAACGAAACCTGAATTGGTACATGCCCAACAGACTTCTCAATCGGCTTCTCAGCTAGATGAGCCTTGAGATTTTCAATTTCAAGTTGCTGAGTGACAGACCTATCTTCTAAAGTCTTAACCTTTGATTCCAGGTTTGAGACTTTAGATAGTGGGTCTCTAATAGTAAGTTGCAGACTTCCCTCATCTTCTTTTGAATAATCACGGGGAGATAAGATAACATACCTAGTATGTTCATTATCATCACCAGATGTGGTTTCTTGGCACCCTGGTTTCCCTTGCATGATAAGTGGTAAGGTTGTCGTAGACTCAGTCTCACTTATGTTGCCATTGTCCTTAGAGGCCATTGAGACGCTCTTAGTAGTGGCAGCTGAGTCTACATGAGTCCCCTCCACACCTGTGGGACTCACCTCAGTTATGTCTAACTGATGTGGGCTAGAAATCAGAGGTTTTGTGGGACTCAATTGATCTGGAGAGTGGTGTGGTAGATTAACATCATGGCCCTGATGAAACATGAGATTTCACCAGATCTGGTTAAAAGGTCAATAAAGGATACAGAGGTTATTCCTAATGACCCGGGACCTTGGTCAGCACCTAATGGCATTGAGCCAGTGATGTGGCTGTCCCTTTTTGGTTGCTCAGGACTTGAGACTCACCCTGAGGGCTTTCAGCTTGGGTTGTGGGCTCATCAGGTTGAGACTGAGGAGGCTCAACACTGATATTAAGGTCAATGGTGGAGTATGGTTGGACCTCTAGCTGAGTGGGAGCCTTGAGTTCCACTCTAGCCTTTTTGGTTTGAATAGAGGGAACTTGTTCAATCAGAGTAGATTGAACAAGGGTTTGTTTGGGGCGTCTTGTATAGGTGAATTTGAGTGGGTGGGAAGAAATGGCATTGAAGTGGTGATGTCTGGTGTGGGTTCATCACCTGCTGGGTGTGTATGGATGTCACAAGGAGCCATTGGCTCAAGCATACATGGAAGAAGATCAGTGCATCTTCCGGTGAAGTTGGTGGACACCTTCTTCAAAGTTTTGAAGATGCCCGGCCTCATGTGAGGGACAAGAAGGTTATCTTCATATTGAAGCTGATCCTGGTCCAGCTCACAATTGATAATGTCTTGAATAAACCTAGGGTACATGTAAAATGGATCCCTGTTGAGGTTACGTCTGAGGTTATTCAGCACAAACCTTAAGTAATTGAATCGGAGGCTTTTGACCAACCTGTGGCCTAGGCAGCCCAAATCGTATGGGATTTGATCCCATCCCCCTGATTTGTTGGAGAGACAATGGAGAATGATATGTAGCAAGAACTTCCAGATGTAGGAGAAGTTGAACTTGTATACAGTTGACTTGCTCACATCACTACCGTAGCCCATCTGAGTGTAAGTGTTCTTCAAATCAGACTTGGGGAATTCAGTAAGGGCGCATTTATCATGAAGCTCTAGATACTCCCTGATGGTTCTTTCACTAATAACAATATCCTGCCTACAGATTCTCGATCTGATGACCCTTTCTCCATTAAGTATGCCGCTTTGACTGTTGGCCCAAAATTCAGCCATGTGGTTTGAATAGATATTGGGGTTGACAGTAAGGTCGGTGAAGTATGTCGATTGTGTCAGAAGTTGGGTGATTGGGGCAAAGTCGGCATCGTTAGAAGAATCAACGATTGTGACCTGGTTATGTTGAGGATTCAAGGCCATTGTTTGTGAAAGTACTGTGGGATTGAAGGAATTTGAGAGAGAGTGTAGAAGAAGAGAGTGGAAATTTAGGGCTTTTATGAAGGTAAAGAAATTAAGGAAAGAAAGTCGGAAGTTTCTAAATGGGGGAAAGAGATCAAACGGATAAGGTGAAAAGACAGCTTAGGTTTGATTTGACAGTGGCGGTAAGGTAAAGGATCACTTAAAATAATCCGACAATCATCAGTAAAATCTTACTTTTTACAGAGTGAGGCCCAAAGATTTCCGTTATACAGTAAAGTTTTCTTCCGAGAGTAAAATTGCTTCCGAGATAAAACTGTTAGTTCTCTCAGTATTGTCTTACGAAGCCACCTTTATTTCGAAGGCAAATCATGTCACTGGGAGAAATTTGCTTCCGAGAGTAAAATGGTCTTCTGAAAGAAGAAGTTTTATAAGCTTCGGAAGTAAATATGATCTATGATAAAGTTTTCTTCTGAGGCTCAAAACTCTTCGGAAGAGAATACTTATGCAGAGGAATTTGCCTTCAGAAGATGGATAAAGATATCTTCCGAGGGTAAATTTCTCTTTGGAATATTTCACACTTAGAAATTTTGAAGAAAACCTTTCATAACATGGGTTAGATTGTATAAAGACAGCATATACAAAACACAATTTAAAAAGGTTTTCAAAAGATATAAACTAGTCAATGTTTATCATCCCAATAGCTGTGATTAAATACTTAAATCTTTGTTCATCAAAAGCTCTGGTGAACAATTCAGCATATTGTTCATTTGAATCAACTTTGACTTGTTTGATCAAGTGTTTCTAATGAATATCTCGAATGAAATGGTACTTGATGTCGATGTGCTTTGTCTTGGAGTGCTTGACTGGATTTTCTATTAAAGAAATTGCACTCTTGTTGTATATGTGGATAGTAGTCTCTATGAAGTTGAAACCATAGTCTAACATCTGCTTTTGAATCCATAGCAGTTAAGTATAGCAACGTGCAGCAGCAATGTATTCAGCGTCAGCAGTTGATGTAGAGACACATGATTGCTTCTTGCATTGCCACAAGATGATCCTTCCAGCAAGAAATTGACATCACCCTGATGTGGATTTCTTGTTTATGTTGCAGCCCTTATAATCACTATCAGTGTAATCGTAGAGATTGAAGTCTTTATTCCTAGGATACCAAAGACCCAGCTTGGGAGCTCCTTTGAGGTATCTAAGAATTCTATTGGCAGCAATTAGGTGAGACACTTATGGAGCAGCCTGATATCTTGCACAGATGAAAGTTGCAAACATGATATCAGGTCTACTTGCTATGAGATACATCAGAGATCCTATAATTGCCCTGTACTGATGCTGATCAGTATCCTCCCCCTGAGAGTCTGGACAAAGATTATGATTTTTGGGTTAGGTGTCTTCGCTTTCTTACAATCTTTCATCTCAAATCTTTCTAAGATATCCTTGACATACTTAGATTGATTTATGAAGAAGTCATCTTCCATTTGTTTCACTTGAATTCCAAGGAAGAAATCCATCTTTTCCATTAAACTCATTTCAAACTTCTTCGTCATAATGCTTTCAAAGTCTTTGCACATTTGGTCATTTGAGCAACCAAATATGATGTCATCAACATAGACTTGAACAAGCAAAATGTCCTTCCCAGACTTATTTATGAACAATGGTTTTTTTATTATACCTCTCGTATAGCCATGCTTCAGAAGAAATTGAGACAGTGCTCATACCACAGCCTAGGTGCCTGATGCAGTCCATAAAGAGCTTTATCCACTTTGCACACATAGTTGGGGTGCTGTGGGTCTTCAAATCTTGGTGGCTGACACACATAGACTTCTTTGTTGATATCCCCATACAAAAATGCACATTTGACATCAAGCTGGTAAACTGTGAAGTTCTTGGATGCTACATAAGCAAGGAAGATTCTCACAGCCTCAAGTCTTTCAAGAAGTGCAAAGACATCAATGTTATCTATCCCTTCCTCCTATGTGTATCCTTGAACTACAAGTCTTGCCTTGTTCTTGATGATCAAACATTTATCATCCTTTTTGTTTCTGAACACCCACTTTGTGCCAATGGGGACTTGACTAGGTGGTATTGGACATAGGTTCCATACCTTTTGTCTCTTGAATTGAAGCAACTCCTCTTGCATTGATTCAACCCAATTGTTGTCCTTGAGAGCTTCTTCCACCTTCTTTGGTTCCATTTGAGAAAGAAAGCATGAGTACAAGAAAACATTCCTGGTGTGAGTTTATCCTCTTGTTTTCACACCTTTTGAGATATCCCTAATGATGTTTTCAGGTGGATAAGTATTATGGATCCTGAGCCTAGGAATCACATCTAGTTGCATAGATAGATCCAAGTTGGAGAAATTTTGCTTAGGATTTTGAACAGTGTTTCCAACTGTTGTCTCACACTCATTCAATAAGTACTGACTGAATGAATGTGTGACAGTATCAATGATGTTTTGCTATGAAGTAGCATTAACAGTTGCATGTTCCTCTAGATTACTGTCTTCATTAGCTTGGTGTTGAGTGATGAGTTGTCAGTTGATGAGTTTTGCGGCTCAATTAGCTGACAATTTGTTGAAGCTCCACTGTTTCCTGAGATGTTTAAGCTTTCAGGATTTCCAGTAGAAGAAGCTTGATTTGCATGACTTTTTGGAGAAATTGGAAGTGGTCCGGGTAACTCAAACAGTTGATCATCACATGAATCATTTTGATTTCCTATTCTAGCTGAAACATTCTCACAAGATGGTTTAGAATAGTTTGGAAACAACTCTAAGTTGAAAATATAATCGGGGTCATTCCCCTTAACACAAGGAGTGTGCTTATTTACAACAATGTTAGATGATTTCTCAAATTGTTGATTTTTGATGTTATATACTCTATAAGCAATAGAGTTTGATGAATATCCAACAAAGATAGCATCATTCGACTTTTCAGTAAATTTCGCCAAATTGTCCTTTGTGTTAAGTATGGTACACCTGCTGCCAAAGGACCTAAGAAAGCCAATGAACGGTGGCCTCTTGTTCCGTAGCTCATAAGGTGTTTTCCATGGGGCTTAACAATGAGAACCCTATTCTGCACATAACATGCAGTGCTGACTGCCTCTGCCCAGAAAGTTAGAGGCAGTTTTGAATCAGCTAAGATAGTTCTTGCAGCCTCAATAAGTGTCCTGTTACTCCTCTCAGCAACACCATTTTGTTGATGGCCTTTCTGAGTTTCTATCTCCATACGGTATCCATCAAGGATTCCGTATAGTTCAGTCATGGTGAGAGTGTTGAGATTCTAAGTTCTCTTGATTGAGACACAGTAAAAAGTCCATTCATGAGGAAGTGCACTCATGAATTTCCTCAATATGTCTCTTTTCTCAAGAGTTACTCCCATAGACTGAAGAGAAGAGATCAGGTCCATGTACCTTAAGTATAGCTGACTTAGGGTCTCACCAATGATGTGTGTGAAGTTCTCAAATTACTACTTCAGTACATCTTTCTTGGACTTTTTGGAATCAGTAGAACAGGAGTACATCAACGTTAAGGCATCAAATAGATCTATAGCAGTCTCACAGTGCTGAAAGCCTACCATTATGGAGTTTGGTATGGCTGTAAGCAGCATAGTCATGGCTTTGCAGTCAATGTCCATCTTCTTGAAGTCTTCATCAGAGTAGTCTTTAACAGCTTTCTCAACCATGGCACCATTACGAGCCGGGGATACCACCTTTGGCTTGTAAGGATCATGAGTGACTGATCTCCACATTCGACTATCTAGGTACTTGATGAAGCCTTCAATATGTTTGTACCAGGCTCTAAAATTATCAGGTGTAATAAACGGAGCCTTGGTCATGATTCCCATTTCAGACTCAGAAGATTTCTGGTTAAGAGCCATTTGAGTGAAGTGAGTGAGAGTGACGAAACATGGATGATTTGGGATGGTAAGATCTTACAATCAAGAGCCTAAGAAGCCCTGATACCAATTGCAGGATCGGTGTTGGTCACTCAACACAAGTTTATCTCTCCTCACAAAATCTCACTCGGATGATGAAGTAGAGTCTCTAACTAAGTTGATAATAATATTGTAAGTGAAAGAACACAAGAATGGTTTTCAAGATACCTGTATATATTACCTCTCAACTTAGTGTTACAAGACTTGTTACAAGCATTCACACTTGGTGAGTTACAATGAGAAACTATATATACTATTATCTACAGCCGGTTATAATTGGAAAATCAGCTGGAAATTATAACTAGACAAATACTACATTGCTAGAAGTAACGTGTCTAAGATAAACTAATATCCTAGATTAGGTAGTCATGACACGTCCATGACTTACCTTTTGTTACTAACCAAAATTGGTAATTGTACTAATTGATAAAGTATGGTCAACTACATGGGCGTGGGAAAATATCATGCAGTATATCAGAGTTGGCAGTGAGTGTCAGTAGGACCATACTTGTGTCCACTGGTTCATAATTGATTCTTCCGAAGCTTAAATGGCTTCGGAAGAATAAGTTCTTCCGAAGCCATTTATACTTCGGAAGAATCAACTTCTTCCAAGACTTATACAAGTCTTCATGACTTCATTCTTCGAAATACTTTTGTCTTTGATCTTTCAAGTGTTTATACTTCGGAAGGAGAACTACTTAGTCTCGGTAGACTTAGTTTTCCTTCGAAAGCTCTTCAAATTTAAGCTTCAGAAGATCTTCAACTTGTATTCTGAAGAGCAGCTTTGTCTTTGGAAGACTTCTTCAGTTGTACTTCAAAATCTTTTAAGCGTTGTTTTGTTTGCACCAGCCTCATATCATCCACATATGATTCAACAATTATTATATTTTTTATACGCTTTGGGATTATCTATATTTCGACATTCACCTACAAATGTTTTTTCGTTAGTTTTATTCTGTAATGACTCGGTCAAATATAAGATGTTTTCTACTCTAAGTTTTAACGTAAATTTAGTTCCAAAACAAGACGGAACGATTGTAATCTATGTGCTTGGTATACTTTTTGATACAATTTCGTTTGGAAAAGAGACAAGTCAAGCATAATAATTTTTCCTTTAAGGATATAAATTCGAGTTGATTTACAATATAACGTGAAATTAGTCCGGAGACGAGTCGGGTCGGTCTATATTTTATCAAATCGCATACAATGTTGCCGCAACGCGCAGCCAGTAAAAGCATAATCAACACTGTAAATGTCAAAGAATAAGTCTCATACATGATTACTTAAAAGCTTGTAATTCGTTATTTTTTACACAAACCATAACAAAATTTATGCAAAAAATCCAAACAGCAAATAAAATTACAAATACTTGAAACCACTTTTATAAAATACAAAAATAACCTAAATCATCTAGCAAATTAAGAGTTAGAGATTTCAAATTTTATCATGAAATAATTTAGTCTGTTGATAGCCTTCACAACATGCTTGACATCCTTCACCAACATCAGAAATCTCGAAATGTACTTTAAAGAAATTGCTTAAGCAACTTACTAAATTTAGGGCACTTGCTCTACTCTTTACACTACTAGAAAAAGTACAATAGATAAATGCGCGTCATAGTTGGGGTCAGATGACGCGCATATGCACGTCAAGGAAGGGGTAGTCATAAATGAAAGATGACACGCATATGCACGTCATATATTTATGACGGGAAAAAGATGACGCGCATTTTATGACAGTCGGTAGATGACACGCAATGCGTGTCAAGGAAGGGGTAGTCATAAATGACAAAATGACGAGCGTGCGCGTGTCATCTTTCTGAATTTTACGATGCGCTTACAATGATATGCAATGCGCGTCATAAATTTAGCTGCTTTATAAAATATATATTTTTGACTATAAATTTACCTGCTTTTTTTATAAAATTATAAATCAATAATTGTCGAATAACAGCAAAACAAAATTCATTTAATTAAATACTAACAAAAATTATATAATTATTTCGGCTTCACTTGCAAATACATAAAGTTCTAAATTCCTTTAATTGTCTGATAAATAATGTAGCCCTACATATAAATAAAATTTGTAACGTAACGCGACCACTCTTCGCGAATTGCATCTAAATCAGCGTAAGTGTATTCAGCTTGACCTACTCCAACCTAAGAAAAAACCAATATCACCCAATTAAATTTGTGAATTTAGAAATTTAGAAAAAACCAGCTTCACCCAATATCACACAATCTAATTGATCCATTCATAAGTGAACGGCTGAAACTACAACATCTAAATTGATAACTTTAAACCTAGACCTCTAAATGCATCAGTTAAAAGTAGAGATTTATGAAAAAATCAATTTCACTCTATTGATAAGGTCAAAGTATAAAAAGAGAGGAATAAGTTTGAGAGAGAATAATTTAAACTAATTTTCTGGAACAAAAGATCTACAACCAAACACTTGTTAGCCACTTGTCTTGAACAACAATTAGAACTAAAGATTCTTTTGAACAAAATACATATTTGGAGGGTTATTAGTCAAAATCATAAAAGAGTTCTGTAACTATATCTCACCTAGTTTTATACAATTCATGTTTCTGGGTATTTTAATGTCATAAAAATACAATAGTTCCATCAATACAGTTATTAAATTGACCAATTAAGAATTTCCCATGCTAATTTAGCTTGTTTCAGTACTTTGCCATACCATCAAGGCTGGTTAAATATTTTGGGGGCCTAAAGCAAACTAAATTTTCGAGGCTCCTTGTTATAATTATAACTATATATGCATACAGGTCTAATGAGTTATAACATAGCTCTGACTTGATGAAGTGAAAAAGACCAAACATGTATGGATTACCTTAATGCCGTGTAATGTTCCTTTCACCAACTCTGTTGGCCTAGGCATATTTCTTCCTAATCTCCTTTCATTTGCATTGCCATCTAAGTATCCATTTTGGTCCATTCTTGTTGAAGAAAATAATAATTACTACACATCCTTTCATATTCATAACCTTAGTTTATTATCTATTATTACTCAGTTATTATTTTCAATTTCTTAGTCTCATGAGTTCTCATGTCTCTTGGCATTTCTTGTCTTATGTATATATAGGTGAACTAGTCTCATTGTAAGACATTGAAGAAAATATAAAACAAAATCAATCTTTTGTTTCATGGTATCAGAGCAATTGGTACCTTGAAATCTCCTTGACAAAACCTGTCTCTGTTTCATCTCCTCAACATGGCTGATTCTGGAGAAGGAAGTTCCAGCCAAGTTCTACGACTTCCTGCGGTACACAATATTTCGACGTTCGTTAGTGTGAAGTTAAATCATGAGAATTATTTAACATGGAAACATCAAATGGTTACCATCCTTAAAACTGTTGGGTTGCTGGAACATATCAATCCCAATCTTTCATCGAAGGATGTATTACCTGATCCGTAGAAAAGAAAGAATGGGAACGCAGTGACGGGTATGTCTCTGCCTGTATCAATGCTACTCTTGATCCGTCAATCGCTCAACTTGCTATTGGTACTGAAACAGCTGCTGACTTATGGAAGGTTATTGAAGAAACGTTTTTTGAACAGGTTTTTGCAAAAAAATCTCATCTCAAAACACTGTTTCAACTCTTAAAACAAGGAAATCAGTCAATCACCACTTATTATGATAATGCCAAGAAACTTGCTGACCAACTACAATCTATTGGTGAAACTGTTGCAGACCAAACTCTAGTTTTCCAGATTCTACACGGATTAAATCCCGTGTTCGACCCATTTGTTCTAAATATTGAAAGTTCGGAAAAACCGCCTACCTTTGTTCAACTAAGGTCGAAATTACTTGTTTATGAAGAACAATTAGCACAACAACAAAGTCAAGCACCTCAGATTTCAGCCATGGTAGTTACTAATAATCATGACATTACTCATGGGAGTCGCCATTCATCATCTAGTGTCAAAACTCCATGCCAAATCTGCAAAAAGACGGGACACGAAGCCTCGTTCTGTCATTTTCGCTATGAACCAAACGCCTCCTTTTCTGGACCACGAAACAATCGATCGTATTCAAATTGGGTTCCCGGTGGTCAGCGCGGACGTGGAACCAACATCTCTTACAACTCGAGTAGCCGTGGACGAGGTCGTGCTCGTGGTGGGGCTGGATTTTCCCGTAGAGGGGCGCTGATGGCTGGTATCACAGGTGTTACAAGTTCAAAGACTAATATTTTTGAAAACCCTAACTTTCATCGTGATGCAGGTTATGAAGGCAACAAGAACAATATGGGTTATACTCATGGATACCAAAGTGATGGGTTTAGTCAAATCATGGGACCTCAATCTGCTGATTATTTTCAAAATAATGGTGGGCCACAACATAATTTCTCATATTTTAGTCATGGGGTCTCTAGTCCAACAAATGAAGCACATGACTCACAAAAAGGGAATTCTCATAACGAGACCAGTGGGTTTGATTTCAATCATTTTGAACAATGGGCTTCACAACAAAAGGACCCAACTCACTTTGGACTTAATACTAATGTTGAAAATTTTTCAAACCTATGCACTAAAATTGACTCTTGGATTCTTGATTCGGGTGCAACCAGTCACATGGCGTCTGACGTGTCAATGGTTACTAATGCTATTCCCTATGGTGGAACGGAAAAAGTTATCGTTGGAAATGGTATGAAGCTTAACATCACCCATATTGGACAATCTGTGCTTTCTTTTGGGGACCATAAACTTCTGCTTAAATATATTTTAATTGTTCCAGGATTGACTAAACATCTTATATCTATTACTCAACTTGTCCTTGACAACCCAATTTCTATTATTTTCTCATTTCGTGGCTTATCTTTTCAGACTTTGATGGGGAAACAATCCACCACATGCATCCTAAACCTCTTCAACTCTACTCGCTCTCTGCTGCAACTTCCCTCTCTCAAGACCTATGGCATGATCGTTTAGGACACCCTGCATCTTATGTTTTTAATCATGTTAATTTACCTTTTTCTTCTCGTACCAATAAAGTTTGTAACCCGTGCAATATTTCAAAATCCACTAAATTACATTTTTTGCCACGTTTATCTCATAGCAACAAACCAATATACATCATACATTGTGATATTTGGGGTCCGTCTCCTATTATTTCGCGTTCGGGTTATCGATATTTTATTATTTTTATTGACGATTTCAGTCGTTTTACATGGATGTATCCGTTAACTCATCGTTCACAAGCTATTGATTCCTTTCGTCATTTCAAAAACAATGTTGAAAACCTTTTTTCATCTATTATAAAGCATCTACAGTGTGATGGGGACCAGAATTAACTCAAGGTGTCATGGCCCAATATTTATCCGAGTCTGGAATAACATATCGTATCTTATGTCCATATACCCCACAACAAAATGGGATTGCTGAAAGAAAAAATCATCATCTCTCAGAAACAGCTAGAACACTTCTATCTCGTGCTAACTTATCTAAAAAATACTGGTATGATGCCTATGCTACTACTACTTTTCTCATTAATCGCCTACCTTCTGCACATCTCAATCACTTGTCTCCTTTTGAAATACTATTCAAATCTAAACCAAATTATAATCACTTGCGAACCTTTGGATGCCTATGTTACCCATTTTTAGGTGACATTCGCAATGACAAATTATCTCCTAAATCTGTGCCATGTATCTTCCTTGGGTATGCTCCTAACCATCACGGGTACCTATGTTATGATCCTAGCAATCGTCGAACATATACCTCTCGTCATGTCAAGTTTTATGAGACTTCTTTCTATATTACTCCATCTTGTACTGATCCATCTACAACAGTTCTTCGTAACATATCTGAACTTCCTTAGTTCACATCTACTACATCATCTGCTCCGACAACTCAACAAACATCACCATCCCTAATGTCAACCCCAACAGTTCAACCAACTCAAGCCACATCACCCCAACAACTCAATTCACCGAATCAACCTTCACCTCCACCTTATCCTATGATAACACGTACTCGTGATCATACACGTAAAGCCAAACAATTCCCTGACCACATATTGTTTCATGCTTCATTACCACCAACTACCGAACCATATTCTTTTACCCAAGCACAAAAGTCCAAAGAATGGTGTGATGCTATGTACTCCGAGTTTGCCGCACTTCAATCTGCTCGTACATGGGTATTAGTTCCTCCCTCTTCCGAAACAAATATTATCAGCTGCAAATGGGTTTATCGCATTAAACGAAACACTAATGGTTCCATTGCTCGTTACAAAGCACGACTAGTTGCCAAGGGGTTTCATCAAACTGAGGGAGTTGACTACACCGACACCTTCTTCAGTCCTGTAGTCAAACCAACAACAATCAGGACTGTTCTCTCAATTGCCTTCTCTCGAGGCTGGGATATTCGTCAGGTTGACGTTAACAATGCATTTCTCAACGGTGATCTTTCAGAAACAGTTTATATGACTCAACCTCCAGGTTTTGTTGACCCTGCTCATCCAAACTATGTTTGCCTACTTAAGAAAGCCATCTATGGTCTTAAACAAGCCCCACGTGCATGGTTTTCTAAACTATCTTCAGCTCTTCATGAATTTGGCTTCTCGCAGTGCATATCTGACACATCTTTATTCATTTATTGTCAAGAATCTGTGACATGTTATATTCTTGCATATGTTGATGATATTATTATTACTGCCAGCTCTTCCAACTTTATTGCTGGCATAATTAGTCGGCTTCACTCACGCTTTGCGCTCAAGGATCTGGGTACTTTAAGCTCCTTTTTGGGAATAGAGGCTACTTTTAGAAATGATACCCTTTACCTCTCTTAACGCAGGTACTTGCTTGACCTTCTACAGCGCACTGGTCTTAGCCAATGCAAACCTTTATTCACCCCAGTTGCTCCAGGTCGACAACTATCAAGACACTCTGGGATCCCTCTTGATGACCCTTTGTTATATCGCAGCACAGTCGGTGCTCTTCAGTATCTAGTCTTGACGCGTCCTGAAATCGCCTATGCCATGAGCAAAGTTTCACAATTTCTACAAACTCCTACAGATTGTCATTGGATTGGTGTCAAGCGCATACTTCGTTATCTTAAAAGCACTCGCACTTATGGATTACAAATTCGTCGGTCATCCAGCTCTACTGTTCATGCTTATGCTGATGCAGACTGGGCAGGATGTCCTGACGATCGTCGGTCTACCACAGGATACTGTGTGTTCCTCGGGCCAAATCTCATCAGCTGGAGCTCCAAGAAACAACATACTGTTGCTCGATCTAGTACAGAGGCAGAATATCGTGCTCTTGCTCTACTGCTGTTGAGTTACGATGGATTATGTCTCTTTTGTCAGAACTACGTATTCCGATCTCAGCTTCGCCAACTATATGGTGTGACAATTTAGGTGCTACATATTTGGCAGCTAACCCAATATTTCATCAACGCACCAAGCATCTGGAAATCGATCTGCACTTCATTCGTGATATGGTTCTCTCCCGCAGTCTTCACATCAAGTATGTTTCCACGCAAGATCAACTTGCTGATCTCATGACCAAAGGCTTGACATCTACATGATTTAGCAATCTTCGGTCCAAACTCACTGTTCTACCGGACGTCTCTTTTGCGGGGGCATGTTGAAGAAAATAATAATTACTACACATCCTTTCATATTCATAACCTTAGTTTATTATCTATTATTACTCAGTTATTATTTTCAGTTTCTTAGTCTCATGAGTTCTCATGTCTCTTGGCATTTCTTGTCTTATGTATATATAGGTGAACTAGTCTCATTGTAAGACATTGAAGAAAATATAAAACAAAATCAATCTTTTGTTTCAATTCTAAACATGAAGGCAGGAGTTCAATTACAAGACCAATGATATCAAGATGCAAACATTGCTAAACATTAAAACTAGTCCTCGAAGCCATGTTGAGAACATTGCTAAACATTACTTTCATGACCAAATCCAAGTTGCATATAGTTGTTAACAAATATTAATATAGTAAAAGGTTTTTAAACAATAATCACCTCAACTTTAAATGTATTAATGGTCATTTTTGACGTTCGAGCTTATAAAATCTAGCCACTCATAAAATATATAGCTTATATATTTTACAGCTTATAAAATCTAGCCACAAATATATAGCTTATATATTTCACTCATAAAATCTAGCCACCACATATAGCTTATAAATAACTTTAAATCAATGAGTTCGATGTTCATTTGTGGAGAAAAAAATAGGAAACGTTATCGGTTGTGTTGTGATAGGTTAAAACAAGAGTTTGCTTGGATAATAGTTGCTAACCACTGACCTAACTTCCAAATTGAATTGCTCTCAACATCGGCCAACGATCAAATTGAACCACAAGCGATTACCATCTTAATCTTCATTTTATTCTCGGAATATCCATCTTTGTGCCTCCGCTTGTAGATTTGATTGTGTTTGCTAATCTAATGTGTACTATATACAAAAGCAACCCATTAATGCAGCTACATTGCAGTGTAAAATTGAACTTGAGATTCAATTAAACTTGTAGCATATTTTGGACTTGAATGGGCTATTTTACCAGCCTATGCAAAGTTCAAACAATAGCCAAAAACAACACAATAATGCAATTACACGTGTAGAAAAGTTTGGTCCTTGGTTTACACACTAAATTTCTGCCTCTTTTTTTAAGATAAAATAAAAGTAAAACCAATAAATTTATAGACATTGCTGCTATGTTTGAACCAATCTATAAACAAAGCTATATCAGTTAGACACATAATCTCTAGTACCAAACCATAGGTGGTAGTTGATGTACCTACAAATAAACAACTTGGCTTCAAATACATGAAAAGAAGCATGGTAATGATCAGAACCGTGTTTTTCATTATTCAAGTTCTTAAGAACCGATAGAGAACACCTTAATTGTTGTCATACCTTCCTTCATGTAGCTGCAAAACCAAAGTGTATATTAACTTCATTAGTTTTTGTAAATCCCATATAATAAGATGGAGATACAACATGGTTGCGTTAAGAACTGAAAAAATTAAGTAATTTCTAAGATTCTATGACTAAATGCAATAGAGCAAAAGAAGGTAAATAAATTAAGATAAATAGAACATAGATTGAGAGAAAACTCATTAATTCATGCAAAATTGTGCGAAAACTTAATAAGAAGTTCTTTGGTTTTACTTGATATAAAAAATGGTGGCTCAATTGAGCATCTTTCTCCATTTAACTTGTATCATTTTCACTTTTTCCTGCAAAACAAATAGGGGATGGATAATGATAAAACTAAAAAAAAGCAGAGGCAAAAACTAAATATAAGAAATTATACCACTCATTGGCCCATTTTTGGATGAACAATTCACCTATAACCGATTACAGGAGGTGTTGTAAATGCAAAAAAAGGGTTAATGTTAGTAAATAATGATTAACCTAACAGTAGGAATATTAATTTACCTGAGATTTATATTTGTTCAAGGATACATTTTGTTTAGAGGTAACTTTATAAAATAGTAATCAAATTTCAAAATTGTTCTAATTAGGTCACTCATAAAGTTTTTTGTTCTAATCAGGTCACTCATAAATTTTTTGGTTCCAATCAGATCACTAAAGTTTTAAAATTGTTCTAATTAGGTTATTAATAAGTTGCAAAAAGTTTTTAAAAATTTGAAATGTTTAAAAAAATTAACAATATTTATAAAAAAACTAAATTATTTTAAAATTTTTGTGAATTATTTAAAATATTGTAAAAGTATGAGTGACTTAATTGGAACACTTTTAAAACTATAGTGATCTGATTGGAACACATAAAAATATTGGTGACCTAATTGAAACATTTTTAAAATTTTAGTGACCTAATTGAAACAAATAAAAATATAAGTGATCTAATTAGAACACTTGTAAAACTAGGTTACTATTTTATGAAGTTTTTCCTTTTGTTTATCGATCCATAGAAGACTCATTTCAAAGACCCTAAATCTAAAGGGATGAAAAAATCACGTCAAAAATTGGTAGAGATCAACAATACCTGATGAAGAAATCATGAAAAGAACCATAGAAATAGTAGGAACCGGTGGTGTAGAAGGTGGAGGGTTCGATTATCACTGCAATATAAAGAACACGTCACCACAAATACACAATAAACGACAGAACAACAAAATATAGAGGAACGACGTCATCTTCGCCTGATTTCGAACCCCAAACAACCACCAGAATGTAGATCTATTTCTCGCCGGCGAGGGGCACCAACACCATAACACCGCCGTCACCTTACACTAGCTAACCCACCGCAAACTCAGCAGCCACCAACCTTCTCACACGCCTCCTCAACCGCAGAATGAAGGTGGTGGTGGTCTCTGATTTGGAGGTAAGGTGAGAAGAATGAACGGGTGTTTGAGAAATTAAGGTTGATATGTTAAGCGGGAGATTGAAAAATTAGATTGAAAATTAAGCTGGGTGCGCATATTTTAAAAGATGATGGATGAAGATGACACACATAAATACGTGTCATTTTTTCTATTAATGACACGCTAAAATGCACGTCACCTTTCTTGGCGCATCATCTTTTGCACGTTATCTATTAACAGCTTTGTAGTAGTGTAATTAACAGTTTTGAAATGTCACTAAAGAGTGAGATTGGACCTATATAGACTAGGAAACACAGGAAAAGACAGTCTTGGTGTAACATTTCTAAAAAATCCGATATATTTTTATTATTCTATTATTTTATACGATACGTACCTAACTTAGTTTAAGATAAAAACTAGTAAATGATCCTATGATATTACGATAATCAAATTAGAATAACCGCATCTCGAACCATTTTATGTGAACCAAAATAACTTTTAAAGCCTTAATATGAATTACGACTTAATACTTTGCGACGTTTCATTGAACTATTAAGCATTAGTGATTTAATTGACGTGAGTTACCAAGAATGTCAAACGTATTTCACAAATAGTAATGCAATAGAAATATCAAATTATACCAACTCAAAATCAACAATTTATATATGTCAACGATAAACATATTCATGAGCATATTATAAAGATTTACGTCTATTTTATATATATACTTATAAATATAAAACCACCACCTTACATTAAGCTACCATTACACACCGCGTACTAACACACACTATTCAAATTAAAATACAACTTCAGTTTAGATAATATTACTAGAACTGTCAAATGGATTTTTGAAATATATAGATTTAATTTATGCGATTTGAAAAGAAATTATTATAGTAACGAAATTCTACTTTACGCTAACATAAATAAAATATTAAAACTAAGTAATCAAATAACCATATTTTAACCACAACATACTAGAATCATGATAATCATCTCCATCTTTTTCTCCTTAAATTGGCCCCCTCCCTACAAAAAAAAAAACTCAAGAAAATCTTATAAATATCAAAATTCATCCATACCTATACTAAGTAATGATGATCAAGTATTGCTTGAAAAGATTAATCAAGATCACAAGAGGCCCCTTTTGTCCCATGGGGCACCATACAACATCATCCCATCACCATACCCATTCACATCATGCAAAAAAAAAATATCCCTATAAAAACCTCCCTTAAGTTGCAACAATGAACCTTCACAAATAAAATGATTTCCTACTCTCTATAGTCACTAATTTCACCCATTGTTCCGGCTGTATCTCAACTAAAAGGTCAGCCCTTAAGCTGCCAAGGAATCGCAGCAAGAGCACAACACACGTACCCCCTTTTGTTCAAGCGTCGTTGCTCGCAACTTAGAGGTATTCATCCCTCTACACTTAAACAACACTTTAATATGTTTAAGATAATGAAATTATGAGTATAGATATGTGGATAAGTCATCTAATATTCAAGAAAACAAGTGTATTATTCGTTCATATAAAAATATATGATTTAAAAGTTGCTTGATTTATAAAGCAGATTCTGTTAGAAAACTTTTTTAACTTTGAAAGGTCATAACTTGGTAAAAACAAAATAAAAATGGACGATTCTTGAGTCTAATATTTAGTTCAAAGAAAGATCTTTCCAACCATAGTGAGTTCATAATTCTTCATTAAGATTTGGACCCTCAAAAGCTAAGCACAAGTTAAAGGTCAAACCTAGATTTTTCGGCAGAATACTTAGGTCGACTTTGGGAGGCCCTAACTCCCTCAATATTTATCCAATTGACTTGATTCTTTTTTTGGGAGTTACTTTTATGTGTTAGCTTTAAAACCCAAATAGTCACACTTAAAATGGTTAAGTTTTCGACCCCCAAAAAAACAGAAACAATTTTGAAACTCCAGAATATAGCTACACTTACTTTTGAAAGAATATAATTATTTTTGGACTACTAAATGAACTCCATAAAATGTTATATTTATTTTTATAGTAAGCAAAAACTCATATATAAGTATGGTAAAAATCCTATATTTTATTTCATACATTTGATTAATAAAAACCCTAGCGCAAAATGACTCTTAAAAACGTAAAAATCAAGCAAACAAACTTTAAATCACAATATGTCATATAATCACCTTTAAACGTATAGTTATGACAAAATATACTCATTTCATGATATATATTTATGTTTATACACTTATTTTTAAATATTAAGTTCATAATCGAAAATTACTAACGGTTCGTAAAACATGCAAAACCATAAATTTGAATAAGTTTACTTTTCAATTAATAATTTCGGGGGAGAAAAATGTTACTTAACGACTTTATATAAATCATTGTCACTATCTCTATACTTATGCACATTTTGGTGACATATGCTATTTATTGGGTTTGACTTACAAAGTCCTCGCTATCTTATACAACTACTTAATTGCGGGTTGGAGCGGCAGGTTTAATATAGATAGTACTATCGGGACTTACAATCCCTATTCTCTCGACTGATTGGAACGCGTAAATCCACAGTTAACGATATTGAATGATTATTACCGCGCAGACTATAACTTGACTTCTACTTCCGTACTTGGAATAAGTATAGGACGAGGCATGCAGTCAAAGGCTTAGTTGTGGACTCATAAATACATTTCACCTTACTCGTGTTATGGCGTCTTTACATGATGAGTTTTTGATTCATACTTGACTTTATACTTTGCAACCATTTATTGATTCTCAAACCTACGAGCTCACCAACATTATTGTTGACCCATTTTTAACATGTTTTTCAGGAAACTAACAAGGCTAGCTTTGGATATTATCATACATGGCACACTAGGGCACACAAGAAGATTATCTTATATAAGCTTAGGAAATCTAGGCTCAAATGTATAAATCTTTGGAAATGTACCCTAATATATTGTTGCCATAGTTTATTTTGAGTACCTAATTAGATTTAAATATCTTTTTACCATGCGTTCAAGATATCCGATTACGCCACCTCCTTGCGATTCCGCCGCCGGCGAGGGGTGTGACACTTGGGGGTCCCTAAAACAGAGTGAGAACTAGCCCTTTGAGGAGCTCTCTAAGCTGTCTAACTCTCTATTACCATATGCAGGAAACCAGGTTCACACTCGTTATGTAACGAAGTTCAGTATCCGTATGTTAGGCAAGAGATGATTAGTCGATTCCTCTATTAGAAGAAGTCGTGTCCGTCCCGGACATCTGCAATGCCCTTCCCGCTTTACTTTTTTTTAATCTGGGGTTATTTTTTGCTGGATCAACTGTGCGGGAACTTGAAATGCAACCAACCTCCTAAGAGAGCGATATGCATGGACCAGGTGAGGTGAGTAGGGATGCAGCTTCGTGGACCGCTCGTCGGGCCTGATAGGTGGTGGTATCACACCCTTCTCAAAGGAACCGTACGTGATCGACCCGCAACCAGTCAATCATGCTATCCTTACCTTCCAACCAATCGGCCAATCACGCTATCCTTACCTGTCAACCAACCTCTTCGATTCCGCTTCTGTAGCACCCTCTTTATGAATTATAAGGTCTCTTTATACTCTCAAAGACCGCCTTTTACAGAACTTAGATTCCATAGGCCGAAACAAAAAATACTCTCTCTCAGCGGTTCCTTGAGAAAAGAAAATTAATGATGATGCTTGTGTTGAATAAATCTTTCAGATTTCAGAATAACACTAGAAACCATGTGGAAAGATCCAAAGAAGATCGAAATACAATTTTCACTCGACGTATGTTTTATGTTTAACCTAAATTCAACTTAATTAGCATTTTTTGGTGAAAAACATTGTTTAAATATGTATAAATGAACCATTTTGTAATCACACAAAAAGATAATTCGGATAGTCCTTGTCAAAATACTCAATATATAATAAAAAAAAACGATAACTTAAAATTAATATATATACATACATATAAGAAGTTTACTATATAAAGTGATTTTTTCATTCGAAGCGTACGAAGTTATCACGCAAAAATAAAAGTTATGGATGAAATTATAACGCAAGTGTGTTTGTATTAATCAAGCAAATATAAATTATCACACAATGATGAAATTATCAAGCAAAAAGTTATTCTTGCGTAATATTTCCATCTGTTCGTTATAATATTATGCAAATATAATTTTTTTACATAATAATTACTAGTTCTTACGTGATTATCGCACCCCCACATTCGTACATTTCGTATGAAAAATATACTTTGTATAATAATTCCCTATCCTCCTACTCTAATAAAAAAAAATAAGTAGGGGTAACACATATCACCACCACATTTATTTTAATCAAAATTTTTCTGTTTCTTTTGTTTATTAAATAACTAGATTAATTACTGATAATATTATTTAACTTTTTTAGATCAATAATAGTTTTTTAATAAATTAAAAAATAGATCTTTTTGGTAATGTTATTTTTCTAAAGAAACAAACTTTTACAAAAAGAATTTTGTTTTTTAAAATATCCAACTTTTTTAAAAATACAAAATACTCTAAAATTATTTTTTTAACTAAAATTTTTATAAACAAAAATAGTTAAATTGGGAGTTACAGTAAGTAAATTTATAAAAATGAATTTTTTTAAATGCTTTGTCTTAGAACAAAATATTTAATTTATTTTAAAAAAAATAATTAAAAAGTTTAAAAAATTGATTTTAAGTACTTTAAACTACAACGATCTATTATGCTGATCATTCTATTTTATGAACCCTACATTCTCGCTAATAGTAAGACTCATTTTTCTAAACTATGAAAAAGTAAAGAGATCGAGGTTTCTAGCCCTATCCCTACACACCAAACGACCACTAACAAGTAGTGAAGAGTTATACGACCTGTTAGTCCATACCACTACTTACTTTGATTAATACACCATCTCTATTTCATAAATGATTTAATGCCCAATAGTTGACACAGAAGCAAAATTAGGTTATTGCAGCAGGAGTCCTAAAGGACTCAGTTCGAGTAGTTGGTACGTGTACATGTGGCTGGCAAATCTTTTGTAGCCGATTCATCTCATTCTGCAATCCTCAGATTATCGCCCTCTTGGCGAAGCCTCACCCGAGCTACCACTCGAAAGACTACAGAGATACCCTAAAGGTCATTCTTAAGACACTCGAGCGAGTACCTCAACCATCCCCTTGGAAAAGTTAAGGATCATTGTACGTGGCTGCCAAGCAAGAACAAGCTATGGTGAATGCCCAATTACAAATTCAAGAAGAGAAATGGAATGAACAGCACGAACCGAACAACATCACAGGATGGATTAACCTTATTAAGTAGGACTTAATGACTTCCTGAATAAGGGACATCACATCCCTAGAAGATGCTCATATTGCTAGAATGCAGGAATAAGCATGGGCCTTGTTCACTAAGGAAATAATGATTAAAAGCATTCTTATACACATATCCTACTAGACAGTTAGGATCTCAGTACCTTATAGTAAATGTTCCGCAATTACACTGTTCTTTACATAGTATACTTATTGAACTAGACAAAAAGATTTTCGCTACTGCCTATTCCAGTTATACTCCTTCCTCCAAATTTATATAAATCATATTTAGACTGCTCCTAGTGTCCAAGATATATATACTTAATGTCAAGATGCACTATAGAAAATGTTGCAAAGAAGATAGCTACAGATTGCACTCGAGAGTATGTGGCCCAAAAAGGTAACATAATAACCAATTGCATATGAAGTATTGTTTGGGAACTCAACCAAAAAGAACAGGAATGCCATTAGACCTATTGTGACTGAAGCAATACTAATTTGAAGTTTTATATTGCTCGCCAAAGAAAAGACTCCATGACGCTCGGTGAACTAGTAGGAACCATAGTACTTACCTCACAAAAGACACACAACCATTAGGTTGAGAAAATTATCAACCGCCTCGATGGCATGAAAACATTTGTAACCTTCTTCATATTTGGGCCTTAGTGACACCGATACTCTCTCCAATCATTGAAAGAATTTCCATACAATAACATTTACCTCCTCTGGTATAAAGTGTGTATCCTTGAAATGCAGTACAGTCAGATATAGTAGTCACCCATATGTTGGACTGAAGTGGGTGGTATCCAAATAATTGATTCAGAAGTTTTACAAGACAAAACCGATAAGATCATGCTAATCAAAGAAAGAATCAAAACAACAAGGAACCGTCTGAAAACTTATGTTGACATCCATAGAAAAATTCTGAAATTCCAGGTCAACAATAAGGTCTTACTTGAAATCTCACCTTGTAAATACATAGATAGTTTCAGGAAGAAAAGTAAACTCACTCTGAGATACACCATACTATTCATGATTCTAGAAAGAATCGTGTTGCCAACTACTAAGCACAAGTTATATCAGAATCTTAGTGATATAGACAAAACTTTTAGCCTTCTAGGTGCCTAATAGACAAAACTTTTAGCCTTCTAGGTGCCTAACCTTGAGAAATGGTTAGGTAATAATCCTTTATCTGCACTGCTTAAGAAGATCCACAGCAAAAAAAAAAAAAAAAAAAAAAAAAAGGGTAAACTTGATCAATGTACCCATTGAAATCTAGCGTAAGGAAGTTAAGAAACTCAAACATAACCATATGGTGATAGTTAAAGTCCGATGGAAGGCAAAGCAAGGCTTTGAAGTTATGTGAAAACTTAAGAACCTACCATTCAAACTTAGTAGCTATATCAAATCTAAACCCAAATCCTGAGAGATGCCATAATGAATGGTAAACTGTAATTCATATATTCATGTTTGGACATCCACATTTCCTCGACTAAAGTTATGGAAGGAACTCCTTTTGAACTCCAACCACCTTTAGACTCCAATTCCACTGCAACAAACTCATCATTAATCTTGAACAATCGTGCGGAGCGTTCTACTGAATATCACCAAAAATACATGCCTTAGCAAGGGTGACCATCACACAACCTGGTAAACTTCAAAAGTCAAGTGGCCACATAGATTCCTCACTAGTAAGTTTTGAAATATCCAGAAACTCAAGCCTCGTTGTACATATAATTACCTCTAACTTGTATTATGATTGAGAAAACTAATACTTGAAAGAGTACCTCAACAACATTCTATCTCAATCATGTTTGACCTCATCTTTAGATGCAAGTAAGGTACATCCATATATAGAGTAAATGCGCACTAACTAGTTAGACACAAAGACTACTTGTTAAGTGTTCCAACTACCATTATTAGCAGTAATTAAATTTGCCATAAGTAGTGCCCTTAGTCATAGACAACACACTACTCATAATTGATTTCTTTTTTTTTTCCCTCAAAATAAGAAGAACTAAGAGGACCATGCAATGTAATTTATCATTACGGGTGCACATGTAATAGTAAATTACCGTGCATAAGAATCCTTGTAAACCTTATTGAGTGAGCCTTTTCTTGTGCTTTATGTGTTTTGACATAAACCTTTATAGTATTTTAGTGTATGAAACTTTGATAATATAATATGAGCATAGTGGATGCATCTCTGGTACTCCCGATACAAAAATGCTTTTGTTATTTCATTAATGATGACGTTAATCAGGCTATGAGAAGCTTCCTTATGTAGTTAGATAAAGCACTAAGGGTTGACAAGATGCTAAAGTTTAAAACTTGTTGAATGAAAGGACATTGACAACGTAACTGGGGTATGATGAATACATTATGATGACTTCCATATATAGGTACCTGATACATCAACACGACATAACTAGGCTTCGGCCAGTTTCTTAAACCAAACATACACACTTCTTTCTTATTTGGAATTTCATACTACGTTAAACTAATGGATACCTGAACTGCAGCAACATCTTAAACCGATTAATACTTTTCATCTAAGTGCTGCTTTAAGCCATTTGAGACTATTCAAAACTTTTTATCTGATAAATGCCTTAAACTATTGGTTATTTTAAATCACTCAATACACGTCAATTGACCGAAACCTTAGACTATTTGACACTCTGAACCATTTGATACTTTTCCAACGAATTAAAACTTTAAAATTTTTGATATCTTAAACTATTCAACATTTTTCACCACTTTAAACTGTTTGATACTTTAAACTACTCGATACTTAAAATGGTTTACATTTTAAAGCATACAAGTACTTTTCAACTAATTTATAATTTAAATCCCTTTGATATTTAAATAATTTGACGTTCAAAATCATTCTCTTATGATGTCTTTAAACTATTTAACACTTTAAAATATTTTACGCTCTTAAAAAATTTGATGCTTTTCAACTATTTTAAACTATTCAATCCTTCAATCCTTTAATGATCTTCAACTATTCTAAACCATTTGATGCTTTAAACCATTTGATTTTTTTTCAACTATTTTAACTACTAGATGCTTTTAACTATTTGATGTACTTCAAATGCTAAACACTCTAAACAATTTCATATCTTAAACCATTTTATGTTACTTAAATGATTAAAACATTTAGTACTTTAAAACCATTTAACATTTCTCATCTAACAAAGACTTTTAACAAATTAGTATTTAAACCCCTCGAGACTCTTCAACTAACTGAATTTTAAACTATGTTATTAGAAAACATATCATATTCATTAAGCGATAGATACTTTAAATCTATCGGATTACCATAAAACAGATTTATACTTCAAAACTCTTAGACATTCCAAACTATGTAATACCCTTTAGAACCTATTGGCATTTTACTTAAACTATTTTTTTTAAATCATGTTTCAGCTACCTTCGCATTCACATTTAAACAATGGATGTATTTTTTTTACTCCGACCACTTTAATTACATTAACAGACATCAACCTGAACTACTAATATACTCTCAACTCTAATAGTGATTACTCACCTTAGAGACCACTTACACAAAACTACTTTGAACTCACATTTGAACCATAACCAGTACTGTTATGAGCCTAACGGTAAAATTTCTTTTAGATTTCAAATTAAACTAAATCATTATGGCGCTCACCTAGCATGGACCAAAGTCTAATGAACAATAATACATTACTTATATCATAACGACGCACATCTAACATAGCCTAGCGGCTAATGAACATCTTACCTTTCATTACTTATCCAATTTGTAAGGTCCCGTTTCCGGAACGATCACAGTTGGACATTCATCGCACATAATATTGGAAAACTCATAATCATTAACTAACATAAGGCAGCGGAATAATTTTAACAAAACCATTTCATACACTAATAATTGCTTTTGCCAAATAATACAACATTGTTAACATTACAAAACTTCGTTTAGTTGTATTATAACACAAAAACATCAATTTCAACGTAAAATGGAAGCCATCCAAAATCTTGCCAAGTAGCTCCACCCCGTGCCATCCTCAGCAACCATTACCTGCCAACTGAAAATGCATAAAAGTCAACGTTGCTGAGTGAGTTCTAGTTTTATAATAAAAATACTTTACTTTCCTTTAAAAACCATTCTTTACTTTCATTCGTGATCATACATCATACGTACACATAGATAATATCATTATTATCTTCCATCATCGTTCATCATCGTACGTCATTCGTACGTTAATCATTTATCTTTACTTTCATTCCGAACCAATGCCATATACTATACCCCGAACATTGTGCATGAAGCTAGTTATTGGGCCGAAGTCTATAAATAGACCCCTAACATTGTGCACGAAGCTGACTCCAGTACCTGGGGCAAGCGACAAGGGTCCCATACGTTTGGTCAATCACAAGGATTAGACCCCCATGTGCATCCTTCCGGTTTAGCTAAACCGCACACAGTTGAGCTAACACCCTTCATTGGGTGTGAACCTCCTTACATTTGCTTGCAAGACTTTTCATTCATTCTTTACGTTCCACTTTTCATTATCATTAACTTCCGCTTTCATTACATAATACTTTACCTTCATTAACATAATCACACCACGTAAAGCTACGAAATAATACGTAATAAGGAACATAAAGAAAACAGGCCATAAACATGCACCACATCATCATATAACATCACATTCAACATCATACATCATCCCTGGAAACATCCCAAGTCATAGCCTAAAAGTCCCTTTTTCCCAAAAATTTTAGAATATTTTCTAAGTCTTTAGGCGCATGGGCACTATGCAGGCGCATGGCCACTATGCGAGCGCATGAATACTTAGGCGCATGGACGACTCAGGCGCATGGGCACTATTTGGGCGCATGAGCCTTACTTAGGCGCATGGGCACTCAGGCGTCGTGGGAACTTAGGCGCATGGGCAGGTTTCTGGGCGCATGGGTACTATGCAGGCGCATGAGCTTGATTTAGGCACATGGGCACTTAGGCATTTGGGCAGTTGGGCGCATGGGCACACCTAGGAGCCTGGGCATAATTCTAGGTGCATGGACACTATTAGGGCGCATGAACCTTAGGCGCATGAGCACTTAGGCGCATGGCCAACTGTTTTTCTAACTAACATTATTTTCAGACCCCAAATCATCATTCTAACCTGTTCCAAGCCTAGTTCTAACATACTAAGCATCAAAACAAGCATACAACATGAACATAATAAAAAATCATCCTGAATATACAACCCCCAACCGAGCACACACATATATATACGGGTATATACCCAACTTTAATAAAAACGTTAAAACATACATTTTCAGCCCCAAAACAGGTTAAAACATTTAAAAACGAGGATCTAGAACTCACCTCTTACAACTTTCGAGTAAGACTTCTTCAAACCCGAATGCTCTATGAATTCAAACACCTAGAAACACCAAAAACACACAACCGAGCACACACAAACACATAAGCACGTACCCGAAGGCTGAAAATCAGCCAAGAACAACCCAAGAATCAGAAAACTAACCTTAAAACCGACTTCTTCTTCCTCTCTCTAGAACCGAGAGAATTCTACTCTTTCTCTCTCTAAAACCGATGGAAGAGTTGATGGAACATGGGTGTGGGCGGCCACACCCTCTTTTGAATAAAATAATATCAAAGTTTGTTCCTTGTACAACTTTAACCCTCAATTTGGGTTATTTTGCTTTTCTTTCTTTTTCTTCACTTTTTCTTCTTTTAAAAATTCCGGGTGTTACAAGTCCACCCCCCTTATATAGGTTTCGTCCCCGAAACCTGTCACTCCTCGAACAGCTAAGGATAATGCTGTCTCATCTCCTCCTTAGTCTCCCACGTAGACTCTGTTCCTTCTATGCTTCCAACGTACTCGCACCAAGGGAACCACTTTACTCCTTAGTCTTTTCTCTTTCCTGTCAATGATTGCCACTGGTTGCTCCACGTAATTGAGTTACTCGTCTACCTCAATGTCCTCCAGTGGTACCACCATATCTTCGTCGGCTAGACACTTTCTCAGATGAGATACATGGAACGTGGGATGAATTCCACTTAACTTATCGGGCAACTCTAACATATAGGCCACCTCTCCTACTCGAGCAATGATACGGAAATGCCCTATGTACCTCGGACTCAACTTGCCCCGCTTTCTAAACCGAATGATACCATTTCAAGGTGAAACCTTCAACATGACTCTATCGCCCACCTTGAATTCAATCGGTCTATGTCTCTTATCGTCATTCGACGTCTGTCTATCTTTGGTTGCCTTCATAAAGGCTTTGATCTTTTCCAGTTTCTCAATCGTAGCCTCAATCACTTCGATGCTCCCAAACTCCTTCTGACCAATGTCACCCCAACATACGGGCGTCCTACACCTCCTACCGTATAGCATCTCATAGGGTGGTATACCAATGCTGGCATGATAACTGTTGTTGTATGAGAATTCAGCTAACGGTAAGTGTTTGTCCCAACTTCCTCCGAAGTCAATGACGCATGCCCGAAGCATATCTTTTAGCGTATGAATAGTTCTTTTTGACTGACCATCCGTCTGAGGATGATAAGCCGTACTAATATGTAACCTCGTCCTCATAGCATCGTGGAATCTCTTACAAAACTTGGATGTAAACTAAGTGTCACGGTCAGACACAATAAACACCGGTACACCATGACGAGTCACAATCTCCTTGATGAAAAGATCTGCTAACCTCTCGGATGAATGCGTCTCACGGATCGGTAGGAAGTGAGCACTCTTCGTCAGGCGGTCAACTATCACCCATATGGCATCATATCCTCTTGCCGTTCGCGGCAGCTTCGTAATGAAATCCATGGTGATATGCTCCCACTTCCACTCGGGTATATCTAAAGGTTGGATCTTCCCGTATGGCTTCTGATGCTTCGCCTTCACTTGCAAACAAGTAAGGCACTTACTCACGTACTCCGCCACGTCGCGCTTCATACCCGGCCACCAATAATCTTTCTTCATATCATGATACATCTTTGTAGCATGGGGATGAATAGAGTATCGAGTCTTATGAGCCTCATCCATGATCTTTCCACGTAAATCTCCATAACGAGGAACCCACATTCGTCCAAATCGGGTTCTAACACCGAGAGTGTTTTCTCCCAATTTCGTGACTAGACCTCTCATCCTTTCGGAGTTAAGGCGATCTTCTTTTAACGCCTTGTCTTGAAACTCCTTGACCTGCTTCATCACGTCGGAGGTCATAACCAATTGATAAGCCTTCACCCGAATCGGTTCAGGTCTCTCCTTTCGGCTAAGGGCATCCGCCATTACTTTGGCCTTGCCCGGATGGTAATGGATCTCATAATCATAATCCTTTATAAGTTCCAACCATCTTCTCTGTCTCATATTCAGGTCCTTCTGCTCAAAGAAGTACTTCAAGCTCTTGTGGTCGGTGAAGATAGTGCACTTCGTCCCATACAAGTAGTGCCTCCAAATCTTCAATGCAAAGACCACAGCCGCTAGCTCCAGATCATGAGTGGGGTAATTAACCTCATGAACCTTCAACTACCGGGATGCGTAGGCTATAACCTTTCCTCGCTGCATCAACATGCAACCCAACCCCGAGTAAGAATCATCCGAATAGACCACCAAATCCTCACTTCCTTCGGGTAATGACAAAACTGGAGCCTGCGTCAGCCTCGTCTTTAGCTCCTCAAAAGCCTTCTCTTGCTCTCGACCCCATACAAACTTCACGTCCCCACTGGTCAACTTAGTCAACGGAGAAGTTATCTTTGAGAAGTCTTGGATGAATCTCCTATAATATCCCGCCAATCCCAAGAAACTACGAATCCCGGATGGCGTCTTTAGAGACTTCCATTGCATCACAGCTTCTACTTTTGCTGGGTCGACCATAATCCCATCGGGATTCACCATGTGACCCAAAAACTGAACTTCGCGTAACCAGAACGCGCACTTGGAGAACTTGGCATACAACTTCTCCCTTCTAAGCGTCTCCAACACTTCCCGAATATGACCGGCATGCTCCTCCTCGCTCCTTGAATAAATCAGGATATTATCAATAAATACAATCACCGATTTATGCAACATCGGCCGGCACACTCGATTCATCAAATCCATAAAAGCAGCTGGCGCGTTGGTTAAACCAAAAGACGTAACAAGGAACTCGTAGTGTCCATAACGCGTACGAAAAGCTATTTTAGAAATGTCTTGCTCCTTCACCTTCAGCTGATGATAACCTGATCGAAGATCTATCCTCGAGAACCAACTAACACCTTGGAGCTGACAAACAAGTCATCGATTCGGGGTAAGGGATATCGGTTCTTCACCGTCAACTTGTTTAACTCGCGGTAGTCGATGCACATCCTCATGCTACCGTCCTTCTTCTTTACAAACAAGACCGGAGCACCCCAGGGAGAGATACTTGGTCGGATGAACCCTTTATCCAACAATTCTTGCAATTGAACCATCAGTTCCTTCATCTCTGTCGGAGCCGATCGATATGGTGCCTTAGCGACAGGCTGAGCACCGGGTATTAAATAAATCTGGAACTCGATCTCACGGTTCGGTGGCATGCCTGATAAATCTTCTGGGAACAGATCGGGAAAGTCACACACAACCGGTACATCAGACAATTGTGGTGTTGACGTATCCACATCCTTCACATAAGCCAGGTAGGCGCTACATCCACGCCTCATTTACTTCCCCGCCACCGACATCAAAATCACTCTCGGGATCGTACTAACTCGATCACCGTAGATCGTCACCGAACTCCCGTCAGGCGCAGTCAGTCGGATCATCTTCTTGCAGCACACGATATTCGCTTCATAGGCCGCTAACCAGTCCATCCCTAGGACTACATCAAACCCGCCTAAGGTCATCACAAACGGTCTAGCAGTAAACCTATGACCTTTTAGTTCTACGTCACAACCTTCTATCAGATTAGAAATCCTGGTAGACTTACCTATGGCGGTTTCTTCATCAAAGGGCTCATCAACACTTCTACTTCTAAAGGGGCAAATTAGCACAGAAAGTAGCAGAAATGAAACTCACACTAGCACCAGAATCAAATAACACAGAAGCAAAAGTTTGGTTTACTAGAAACGTACCTGACACAACATCGGGGTCCGTCCTAGCCTCTTCCCTAGTCATCGTGAAAGCTCTGGCGCTCACCTTCTGCCTTTCAGTTCCGGTCGTCTTCCTTGCTCCGGAACTCTCAGCCCTCGGCTTCTTGCAATCCCTGCTCAAATGACCCTCTTCGCCACAGTTAAAACACTTCGTCACCCCACAATTCTTTGCTATGTGACCGGGCTTCCCACACTTGAAGCAGACATTCGATCCCCATCTACACTCTCCAGTATGCTTCCTTCCACATTTACCACACCTCTTTGTCCTTGCACAAGATGCGATCACTGGCCGGTCATCCACCCTTACAACCTTGTTGTTTGGAGCGACACCACCGCGTCCAAACCGCTTCCCATTCCGGTTTCGATCACCACCACCACCCTTCTTCTCACTTCAACCACTGCCACCTCCCGCTCATCATACAGCCTTCCCGCTAGATCAACCACCGACCTAAACGTACTTGGCCGGGCGGTGATCAGGTGCATGCGAATATCCGCCGGCAAACCCTAGATGTACCTTTTTATCTTTCGTGACACAGGTGTCACCTGATCTGGCACCAGTCGCGCCATCTCATTGAACTTGGTGGTATATTATTGGTGCGTCATGGTTCCCTCCTCCAGCTGCAGGAACTCCCTCTCAATCTTATAAAGTTCCCTATGAGGACAGAACTCCTTAATCACCAACTTTTTCAACTCACTCCACTCCATCTTCCCAATTGCCCTGCTACCCTTGGCCTGGAAAATATTGTCCCACCAACATAAAGCCGACTCACGAATGAATGAGTGGCAAACTTCACCTTCTGGTCCTCCCAGCACTCGCTGATATCAAGTACAGCTTCCATCTCTCTCACCCATCGATGAGCAGCAGCAGTGTTGCCATTGCCATCAAAAGTCGGGGGCTTGCATCTCTGGAATGCCCCATAATTACAGCCCCGAGCTGCTTCTGGCACCGCTTCTTCCTCCTTGTCACTTGGGACAACCGTCTAAGTCTCCCGTTGCTCCCTTTCTCCCGTGGTCTTCTCCTTTTCCTTCTTCTTATCCTCCCGTACAGCTCTAATCACTTCGACCACCACAGACGGGAGGATCGTCTGCATGACCTGGTGATCCTCCTCAACAACAGCCTCCTTCACCGAGGCCCTCAGATTAGCACTCTCATCACCACCTTCCCGGTGATGAATCTCGGGCTCTTCCGGTGCCCTTTCCGCAGCCTTAGCCCCGCCTCTTGTGGCACGCGGTTCAGCACCACATCCATCACGACCTCCACCTCTAGAAGCTTTCGAAGATCTACCACCAGCCATCCTCTAAACACACTATAAGATTCAAACACCAACACGGTCATTCAAGGTAATAGCTCAGTTTATGTCAAGTATAGTAAGTCCCTAATTATAGTGGCCAGTTGTGATTAGCCACTTACTTTACTCTTCATACCCCGAGCATTTCCTATTCTGACTACATCAGTAGCCAAATCTACTAAAAGCACATAAAGCAGATAACATGCGCACATAATACCGGTTAACATTAGAGAAAATACCTGATGGCACGTAGCTACTTGGGCTGGCATCCTTCCATTTGTCCTATTTTTAGTTTAAGTTTAGGTTTTTGAAATAATTTACCCATTTCTCTTAAACTTTAGCTTTGATACCAACTTGTAAGGCCCCGTTTCCGGAACGCTCACAGTTGGACATTCATCGCACATAATATTGAAAAACTCATAATCATTAACTAACATAAGGCAGCGGAATAATTTTAATAAAACCATTTCATATATTAATAATTTCTTTTGCCAAATAATACAACATTGTTAACATTACAAAACTTCGTTTAGTTGCATTATAACACAAAAATCAATTTCAACGTAAAATGGATGCCATCCAAAATCTTGCCAAGTAGCTCCACCCCATGCCATCCTCAGCAACCATTACCACCCAACTGAAAATGCATAAAAGTCAGCGTTGCTGAGTGAGTTCTAGTTTTATAATAAAAATACTTTACTTTCGATTAAAAACCATTCTTTACTTTCATTCATGATCATACATCATACGTACACATAGATAATATCATTATTATCTTCCATCATCGTTCATCATCATACGTCATTCGTAAATTCATCATTTATCTTTATTTTCCTTCCGAACCAATGCCATGTGCTATACCCCAAACATTATGCACGAAGCTGGTTACTGGGCCGAAGTCTATAAATAGACCCCTAACATTGTGCACGAAGCTGACTCCAGTACCTGGGGCAAGCGACAAGGGTCCCATACGTTTGGTCAATCACAAGGATTAGACCCCCGTGTACATCCTTCCGGGTTAGCTAAACCGCACACAGTTGAGCTAACACCCTTCATTGGGTGTGAACCTCTTTACATTTGCTTGCAAGACTTTTCATTCATTCTTTACGTTTCACTTTTCATTATCATTAACTTCCGCTTTCATTACATAATACTTTATGTTCATTAACATAATCACATCACGTAAAGCCACGGAATAATACGTAATAAGGAACATAAAGAAAACAGGCCATAAACATGCACCACATCATCAAATAACATCACATTCAACATCATACATCATCATACATCGTCCCCGGAAACATCCCAAGTCATAGCCTAAAAGTCCCTTTTTCCCAAAAATTTCAGAATATTTTCTAAGTCTTTAGGCGTAAGGGCACTATGCAGGCGCATGGCCACTATGCGGGCGCATGAATACTTAGGCGCATGGACGACTCAAGCCCATGGGCACTATTGGGGCGCATGAGCCTTACTTAGGTGCATAAGCACTTAGGCGTCTGGGGAACTTAGGCGCATGGGCAGGTTTCTGGGCGCATGGGTACTATGCAGGCGCATGAGCTTGATTTAGGCGCATGGGCACTTAGGTGTTTGGGCAGTTGGGCGCATGGGCACACTTAGGAGCCTGGGCATAATTCTAGGCGCATGGACACTATTGGGGCGTATGAACCTTAGGTGCATGAGCCCTTAGGCGCATGGCCAACTGTTTTTCTAACTAACATCATTTTCAGACCCCAAATCATCATTCTAACGTGTTCCAAGCCTAGTTCTAACATACTAAGCATCAAAACAAGCATACAACATAAACATAATCAAAAATCATCCCGAATATACACCCCCTAACCGGGCACACACATATATATACGGGTACACACCCAACTTTAATAAAAACATTAAAACATATATTTTCAGCCCCAAAACAGGTTAAAACATTTAAAAACGGGGATCTACAACTCACCTCTTTCAACTTTCGAGTAAGACTTCTTCAAACCCGAATGCTCTATGAATTCAAACACCTAGAAACACCAAAAACACACAACCGTGCACACACAAACACATAAGCACATACCCAAAGGCTGAAAATCAGCCAAGAACAACCCAAGAATCAGAAAACTAACCTTAAAACCGACTTCTTCTTCCTCTCTCTAGAACCAAGAGAATTCTGCTCTTTCTCTCTCTAAAACCGATGGAAGAGTTGATGGAACATGGTTGTGGGCGGCCACACCCTCTTTTGAATAAAATAATATCAAACTTTGTTTCTTGTAAAACTTTAACCCGTCAACTTGGGTTATTTTGCTTTTCTTTCTTTTTCTTCACTTTTTTTTCTTTTAAAAATTCCGGGTGTTACACAATTATGGAAATAAGTCGGCGTAGACCAGACCCTAAGAAACAAATGAACAACATCTATTCATGTTGGTAGTATATATAGTATGATGCATGGTAGCCAAATGAATCATTACCTGGCCATGAGTCTAAAACTTACCCAAAACCTTTTCGGAATCTTGTCAAGACAAAACATGACCTATTATGTGCTATTTACCTAATTGTGCACTATCTCCCCTTTTCTACTCTCCTTTATTACGACTCATGTCTTGGTTTAAAGTAGATTTATGCTATGTTAGAATATATTGTGCTATGTTGTTAGTACGTACTTTACGCTAAAGTTTTCATGCACTTACATTATAGTTACATTATGCTTAAAGCATACATACCTCATGCCTAGAGCATATTTACCTAATTCCTATAGAATACTTCCAATATTCACATACCTAAACTTAAAGTATACATTTAAGTACCGATAATATACTCAATTAATGTTATATGTATCTTATACTTATTCCCTACGTAGCTATTTAATTATTTTATAACACTATATGGTTGGCAGTTCCAAACTTTCCAAAAACCTTAATCGTTGTAGAAAGAAAAAATGATGACTATCAAAAGAAAACTAATGCTCAATCATAAAGTCCAAAAAAAACATCTTTACAAGTTGAATTTCGGGACGAAATTCATTCAACTGGGTAAGACTGTAACATTTCTAAGAAATCCGATATATTTTATTATTCTATTATTTTATACGATACGTACTTAACTTAATTTAAGATATAAACTAATAAATGATCCTACGATATTATGATAATCAAATTAGGATTACCGCATCTCGCACCATTTTATATGAACCAAAATAACTTTTAAAGCATTAATATGAATTACAACTTAATACTTTACGACGTTTCATTGAACAATTAAGCATTAGTGATTTAATTGACGTGAGTTATCAAGAATGTCAAACGTATCTCACAAATAGTGATGCAATATAAATATCAAATTATACCAACTCAAAATCAACAATTTATATATGTCAACTATAAACATATTCATGGGCATATTATAAAGATTTACGTCTATTTTATATATATACTTATAAATATAAAACCACCACCTTAAATCAAGCTACCATAACACACCGACTGCTAACACACACTAGTCAAATTAAAATACAACTTAAGTTTAGATAATATTACTAGAACTATCAAATGGATTTCTGAAATATATAGATTTAATTTATGCGATTTGAAAAGAAATCATTATAGTAACGAAAATTCTACTTTACGCTAACATAAATAAAATATTAAAACTAAGTAATCAAATAACCATATTTTAACCACAACATACGAGAATCATGATAATCACCTCCATCTTTTTCTCCTTAAATTGGCCCCCTCCCTACAAAAAAAACCTCAAGAAAATCTTATAAATATCAAAATTCATCCATACCTATACTAAGTAATGATGATCAAGTATTGCTTGAAAAGATTAATCAAGATCACAAGAGGCCCCCTTTGTCCATGTTTCAGCCGTGACCTTTCTCATGGGGCACCATACAACATCATCCCATCACCATACCCATTCACATCATGCCAAAAAAAAATATCCCTATAAAAACCTCCCTTAATTTGCAACAATGAACCTTCACAAATAAAATGATTTCCTACTCTCTATAGTCACTAATTTCACCCATTATTCCTGCTGTATCTCAACTAAAAAGTCAGCCCTTAAGCTGTCAAGGAATCGCAGCAAGAGCACAACACACGTACCCCCTTTTGTTCAAGCGTCGTTGCTCGCAACGTAGAGGTATTCATCCCTCTACACTTAAACAACACCTTAATATGTTTAAGATAATAAAATTATGAGTATAGATATGTGGTTAAGTCATCTAATATTCAAGAAAACAAGTGTATTATTCGTTCATATAAAAATATATGATTTAAAAGTTGCTTGATTTATAAAGCAGATTCTGTTAGAAAACTTTTTTAACTTTGAAAGGTCATAACTTGGTCAAAACAAAATAAAAATGGACGATTCTTGAGTCTAATATTTAGTTCATAGAAAGATCTTTCCAACCATAGTAAGTTCATAATTCTTCATTAAGATTTGGACCCTCAAAAGCTAATCACAAGATAAAAGGTCAAACCTAGATTTTTCGGCAGAATACTTAGGTCGACTTTGGGAGGCCATAACTCCCTCAATATTTATCCAATGGACTTGATTCTTTTTTAGGGAGTTACTTTTTTGTGTTAGCTTTAAAACCCAATTGTTCACACTTAAAATGGTAAGTTTTCGACCCCCAAAAAAACAGAAACAATTTTGAATCTCCAGAATATAGTTGCACTTACTTTTGAAAGAAAATAATTATTTTTGGACTACTAAATGAACTCCATAAAATGTTATATTTATTTTTATAGTAAGCAAAAACTCATATATAAGTATGGTAAAAATCCTATATTTTATTTCATACATTTGATTAATTAAAACCCTAGCGTAAAATGACTCTTAAAAACGCAAAAATCAAGCAAACAAACTTTAAATCACAAGATGTCATATAATCACATTTAAACGTATAGTTATGACAAAATACACTCATTTCATGATATATATTTATGTTTATACACTTATTTTTAAATATTAAGTTCATAATCGAAAATTACTAACGGTTCGTAAAACATGCAAAACCATAATTTTGAATAAGTTTACATTTCAATTAATACTTGACACGTCACTTGGTTTAACGACTTATTCATGAGAATGTAAACCTTATTTATGTAGGAACTGCTTCGGTTTAAGTGCAATCCATCTTGTTTCACATGATACGTATCAGAACCAACAATCTGTGAGTTATCGTAACCCCTTTTTACTTTTACTAATTTCGAGGGAGAAACATGTTACTTAACGACTTTATATGAATCATTGTTACTATCTCTATACTTATACACATTTTGGTGACATATGCTATTTATTGGGTTTGACTTACAAAGTTCTTGCTATCTTACACAACTACTTAACTCCGGGTTGGAGCTACAGGTTTAATATAGATAGTACTATCGGGACTGCCAATCCTCATTCTCTCGACTGATTGGAACGAGTAAATCCACAGTCAACGATATTGAATGATTATTACCACGCAGACTATAACTTGACTTCTATTTCCGTACTTGGAATAAGTATAGGACCAGGCATGCAGTCAAAGGCTTAGTTGTGGACTCATAAATACATTTCACCTTACTCGTGTTATGGCGTCTTTACATGATGAGTTTTTGATTCATACTTGAGTTCATACTTTGCAACCATTTATTGATTCTCAAACCTACGAGCTCACCAACATTATTGTTGACCCATTTTTAACATGTTTTTGAGGAAACGAACAAGGCTAGCTTTGGATATTATCATACATGGAACGACTAGGGCACCCACGAAGATTATCTTATATAAGCTTAGGAAATCTAGGCTCAAATGTATAAATCATTGGAAATGTACCCTAATACATTGTTGCCATAGTTTATTTTGAGTACATAATTAGATTTAAATATCTTTTTACCATGCGTTCAAGATATCCGATTACGTCACCTCCTTGAGATTCCGCCGCCGGCGAGGGGTGTGACACTTGGGGGTCCCCAAAACAGAGTGAGAACTAGCTCTTTGAGGAGCTCTCTAAGTTGTCTAACTCTATATTACCATATGCAAGCGAAACCAGGTTCACACTCATTACGTAACGAAGTTCAGTATCGTATGTTAGGCAAGAGATGATTAGTCGATTCCTCTGTTAGAAGAAGTCGTGTCCGTCCCGGACATCTGCAACGCCCTTCCCGCTCTACTTTGTTTTAATCTGGGGTTATATTTTGCTGGATCAACTGTGCGGGAACTTGAAATGCAGCCAACCTCCTAGAGAGAGCGATGTGCATGGACCAGGTGAGTAGGGATGCACTTCTGTGGACCACTCGTCGAGCCTGATAGGTGGTGGTATCACACCCTTCTCAAAAGAACCGTACGTGATCGACCCGCAACCAGTCAATCATGCTATCCTTACCTTCCAACCAATCGGCCAATCACGCTATCCTTACCTTTCAACCAACCCCTTCGATTCCGCTTCTGCAACACCCTCTTTATGAATTATAAGGGCGTCTTTATGCTCTCAAAGACCGGCTTTTACAGAACTGAGATTCCATAGGCCGAAATGAAAACTACTCTCTCTCATAGGTTCCTTGAGAAAAAAAAAATTAATGATGATGCTTGTGTTGAATAAATCTTTCTGATTTCAGAATCACACTAGAAACCGTGTGGAAAGATCCAAAGAAGATCGACATGCAATTTTCACTCGACGTATATTTTATGTTTAACCTAAATTCAACTTAATTAGCATTTTTTGGTGAAAAAACATTGTTTAAATATGTATAAATGAACCATTTTGTAATCACACAAAAAGATAATTCGGATAGTCCTTGTCAAAATACTCAATATATAATAAAAAAAACTATAACTTAAAAATAATATATATACATACGTATAAGAAGTTTACTATATAAAGTGATTTTTTCATTCGTATTGTACGAAGTTATCACGCAAAAATAAAAGTTACGGATGAAATTATAATGCAAGTGTGTTTGTATTAATCAAGCAAATATAAAATTATGGGACAATGATGAAATTATCATGCAAAAAGTTATTTTTGCATAATAATTCCATCTGTTCGTTATAATATTATGCAAATATAATTTTTTTTACGTAATAATTACTAGTTCTTACGTGATTATCGCACCCCCGCATTCGTACATTTCGTATGAAAAATATACTTTGTATAATAATTCCCTATCCTCCTACTCTAATAAAAAAAAAATAAGTAGGGTAACACATGTCACCATTACATTTATTTTAATCAAAATTTTTCCGTTTCTTTTGTTTATTAAATAACTAGGTTAATTACTGATAATATTATTTAACTTTTTTAGATCAATAATAGTTTTTTAATAAATTAAAAAATAGATCTTTTTGTTAATGTTATTTTTTTAAAGAAACAAACTTTTACAAAAAGAATTTTGTTTTTTAAAATATCCAACTTTTTTAAAAATACAAAATACTCTAAAATTATTTTTTAACTAAAATTTTTATAAACAAAAATAGTTAAATTCAGAGTTACAGTAAGTAAATTTATAAAAATGAATTATTTTAAATGCTTTGTGTTAGAACAAAATATTTAATTTATTTTTAAAAAATTATTAAAAAGTTTAAAAAATTGATTTTATTGTTTTATTCATTATAATTCTTATTCATACATAATTTAAATTGTATATTATCTTAAAATATTATTTTTAATTAATAAATTTTTGTTATACTCCTACTCTAATAAAAATATAACTAGGGGTGACACGTGTTAACACCACATTAATTTCTATCAAAATTTTTCCGTTTTTATTTTTTATTAAATAACTACATTAAGTGCTAATAATATTAATTAATTCTTTTTTATATCAATAGTAGTTTTTTAATAAATTGAAAAATAGATCATTTTATTAATGTTATTTTTTCAAAAGAAACAAACTTTTACAAAATGAATTTTTTTAAAATATCCAACTTTTTAAAAAATAAGAAATACTTTAAAATTATTTTTTAAAAGTAAAATTTTATACACAAAAATAGTTAAAACTGGAAGTTGCAGTAAGTAAATTTTTAAAAATGAATTTTATTTAAATGGTTTGTCTTGAAACAAAATGTTTAATTTATTTTTTAAAATATACAAAAAAATATTTAAAAAGTTGATATTATTGTTTTTTTACTTATAGTTTTTTATTTATACGTAATTTAATCATATCTTATTTTAAAAAAATTTAATTAATCAATTTTCATTATATGTAATATTTTATTTATTAAAATACGTGTAATAAACGAGTTTACTAAAACTTATATATATGAATGAAATTATCAGTGTTACTAAAAATACAAATAAGAAAATACTAAGCAAAATAAACATTACTTAATAACGCATTTAATAATGTTTATTAAAGACGCAAGAAACATAATCACCAGATACACACTTTAAATGCTTGTAAATGTAAAAGTAATTATCGATTTAACCTACTGTCTCCTAATCACGTTTAAATTAAAGTGTATAGTAAATTTTGTTTTTTTTTTTTTTTAATGTAGTTTGATCATATTTGTTATTTTAATTTAAAAATTTTTTGTATCCGTCTCCTCAAGATTTTAAAAGATTATTATTTTTATTAAAAAAATTAACTCCTTTAATTTAATTTTTAAATCATCTATCATTAAAGGGTGATTCTATAATTTTTATACAAAACAAAATCCCAAGCTATGTTAAAGTATTAGTGTTAAACTTTCATTGGCGTATTATTTGTCCATTCATGAAATCTAAATCGAATATTTTATCTTCAAACCTTTCATAGATCAAATCACTAGATTTTCGGATTCGTCAATGGGGGAAGAAAATGTATCTCTTATTTTGTAGCGGTTGGGAACCCTTTGCAAAGAGATTGTACAATAGAGACCATCGTGTCTACTCGGCATCTCCCTTATATCGAGATTCGGTTACACTCGATTATGGATATGTAATTAAAGGATTTTGTTTTGTAGTTTGAAATATAAATTATCAATTTAAATTAACTGAGCTAACTTTTTTTATAATAGTAAAAAAAAAAATTAAAACCTTGGGGTGCCCTATACGAAAAAAGTTTTTTTGAATAAAAATAATAAATATGACAAAATCATAGGGAGAAAAATGATAATTCATTTTATACAAAAAAGCAAGATTTAAATTACGTTATATTTTATCTAATAACGCAACCTATACGAAAATGATAATGGTATTTTTATGTTGTTTAACATTATAATTTGTATAATCAAGCGAACAATATAAAAACCATACTACTTCGCAAAAATATTTAAATAATAAAATAACACAAACTCGTGATATATAATAGACACACAAGCATACACTTATAAATGAATAAAAACACATGATAAAGGCAAAAAACCACCATGCTTCCCCTTCCACCCTGAAAAAGAAGACACGCTATTGAGTGTCTGAAGTAGCAACTTACACGTTTCACAACTTTTTAAAGCCATATTTGAGCACTCCTCGTAACAATAATAATAATTATTGTAACTAACGGATAATCAAAACAATAATTTTTGGATATGTATAAATTCATACATACGACAATTAATATCACCTTTGATTTAGTCGGACATTACATGCCTTATGATGGCTTAAACCAAATACATACAACATTAGACTTCCACTACGTTTTATTATTAACTTATTTCATCGTATATATCCTATATGTTCATATAATTATATTTACATTTATGTAAACACCTACACATACATGTATCCACACACACAATGTACGCATGAACAGTGTGTGTGTATATATATATATATATATGCATTCAGACACATACATACACTTCTGTTATACGGGTGTGTTTTTTAGTCGTAATAAATTTCGGTAGGCTATTGTGTAAAAAATTAAAAACACAATAAAGACTTCAAATAGCAGATTAATTTATCAGTTTATGATGCTTAATAGACTGTTCTTTAATTATAAATATTAAAGTACTAATATTTATGCTTAAAGTAAAATTTTAAAGAAATAATAATAATCTTATAGGACTGAGAAAACGCAATCTAATGAGAATATTTAGAAAACGACACCTGAAAAACTTGCGATGGTGACCAAGAAACTGCACCTGAGGAACATTTCTCACACAGCTAGTCATATGTATTTGCTCTTCTGGCTTCCTTCAACCCGTATCTATATGCATAAACACACTGACACCTACATACATATATGTCTATATATTGAAGATAAACTAATAGTGAGGAATATAATTACATGCTTGGCTCCGCATACGCCATTTACGGAAGCCATCGAACATGTCGAAGAGATCGGCAAATGGCATACAGGGAGCCAGGCATATGTTCACTTTCACCCTATCATGTATGTGCTATGATATTATATCAATGGAATGGAACGAAATCAACTTTATAGAATCCAAGAATGGAAAATCTAAATGTTCATACATTGATCGAGTTGTTTGGATGACAGATTCAAAAAATCAAAAGAGTCCGCATAAGTGTATTTGATCCATATATATGTGTGGATACGTACATACACAAACAAGTGTGGATATATGTGATCTATTTAAAAGAAAAAAGTAAGAAAAGATCAAAAGACGCGTCTTTAAAATGGTACGTGTTTCCAAGAAAAATGGCAAAAAGCGTGCGTTTGGGTACAAGATGAGTAATTTTCTATGCTAAAACACAGGAGCAGAGAAGAATGAACATATGGGGTGTAAAGTTTTACTAAACCAACATCCACGCTAAATTTGGCCACTACACAAGCTATTTATAATCTACATATACATATATCATTAATTAATTAATATAAGCTTATATAATAATAATAATAATAATAATAATAATAATAATAATAATAATAATAATAATAATAATAATAATAATAATAATAATAATAATAATAATAATAATAATATAATATAATATATATGTGTGTGTGTGAAAGAGAGAGAGAGATCTCCATGATCTTAAGATGGTTTAAATTCTGATTGCTTTTCTTTGTGTTGGTGGTAAAGCAAAGATTTTTACTTTATTCTCTTTTCTGAAGCTCTTTGTCTCTTTTCTGAAGTCTTTGTCTGTGAGTGTTTGGAACAATATAACCCTCTCTCTCTCTCGCTATATACATATATATATATATACATATATATATATATATATATATATACATATATATATATATATATATAGGGGAGTGATCAATTAAAAACTCCCTTTTTTTACGAGAACTCTAGGAACCAATATGAGTCACTAGTTTTCAATGGTAAATAATATAAAAAATTATAAAACAAAAAATAAGATGAAAATAAAAAAAATAAGTACACAAAAATTTTTCTCTCGTTTCCCTCTTTTATAAAAAAAATAAAAAAGAATTTTAAAAAAATAAAAAAAAAAAACTCGTTTTTTTTCCGAAATTCGTTTTACACGTGTGTAAAACTAGATTTACACATGTGTCAAACCGGATTTATACATGTGTATAACAGGATTTACACATGTGTAAATAACAGGTAGGTGATTTTTTTAAAAAAATATATATCAATATGGTAGGCGTTAAAAAGATAAAAAAATACTGAATTTTATGGTGCAATTTTTTTGAAAAAATAATATTGTGAAAAAAAGTTATGAACGTTTTAAAAAAAAGGTGAAAATGGCATGTGAGTTGCATGTGACTTAATTGTGTGGCTGAGATTAGTTCCTAGAGTTTTACAAAACAGGGTGGTTCTCAACATAACCCTACCCTATATATATATATATATATATATATATATATATATATATATGGGTATGGTTCAAATATAAATCAAGAGAAATTGTGTAAACCACTAAACCAAATCTCCATCTTTAATTTACGAGATCAATGGCTTATATTTGTTTAACTTTTTATACACGTGCTCCAGTAAAAGTACAACTTTTTATTATTTTATTAAAAAAAATATGAGATATTGATTTTCATAAATCAAATGTGAAGATTTGGATTATTGGTTTACACAATATCTCTTGGTTTTCATTTGAATCTAATCATATATATATATATATAGGGACCGCATCCTTTGTTAACCTCCTCTAAACATATTAACCGTATAACTCAAATTGGCCAATCAGTTCGTGACACATCATCAGTAGCACAAAGCATCAGGAGGGGCATTTTTGTCAATTCTAACCTCTGCATTCATTAATTGCAAAGCATGGTCAGACATCTTTTGTGGCTTTGACATTGTTGATAGGTTGAAAAAGCTAATGGCACATTATGTACTATGTTGTCATACACATCAATCTACAAATTACCAACTCAAGATTTTTTTGATATTCCCTCCATTATCTATTCTCTGTGTCTTCATCTTCATCCGTATTCTCCTATTTTTTCTTGTGTTCATTTTTTCCCGAGAATTACAATGGGTGGTGGAGCAATGGAAACCGATACTGTTATGATGGATGACTACGAAAAGGAACCTCCAGTTGAACGCCCCCGTGATGATCCATTATGTGATGATACTTTTGATATCCTTGTTGGGAACTCTCCTCTTCGTTACATTGGTTTTGATCAGCAAGGTAGTAAGATTTGTATTTTTTTTTACACATTTTCATATGTTTATAATATGAAGTCAGACTGATTATAATTTTTACATCCTTTTTCGCATCCCTCCTCTTGGTTTCATTGTTTCTTATTAGCAAGTTAATAATAGCTATTTTTTTACACGTAAACAAAATTACAAATGAACAAAATTACAATTTTCTTAAGAATTTCGACTAAAAGTTGTTTTTAAGATTTACAATTTGTTTGGTTAATGTTAGTTTTGGCTTTTCATAGATGTAAACAATCTTTTACTTTTTCTAGGTAAACATTCCTGTACACTTTTTCAAACTCCAAATGGTACCAAGTACTGGTGTCCCGAAGTAAATGCGGAATATAAACTTGTTGTGGGAAAGATATATGGTTCTTGGGATGAAGTTTATAAGATGTATGAAACTTATGGTGACATGTCTGGTTTTGGAATTCGGGTTAGTGGTTACAAGAAATGGAAAGGGCATATAACTCATAGAGTCTTCGTATGTAATAGATATGGTAAACCTAAGACCAAAAAGCTTGATTCATTGGATCCTAGCGCATTGGGTCGTGCCCGTTTTAGTTCTTTCAAAGTAACTGACTGCAAAGCTCTTATTCGGTTGAAAGCTATAAAAGGCACTAGTCAATTTATCATTTATGAGTTTTGTGAGAATTACAACCATTCTCTGATTTCATGTTATCAGATCTAACTCGTAAAGGAAAACACTTGAACTTTGATGATATGCAGTTTATTCATACTATGAGTTTACATAGAGTTGGTCCTACTGTTTCTCATCGATTGCAAGCTACTTTAAGAGGTGATCATCATAACATGCGTGGGACCAGGACTACTTTCAAGAATGTTACTCGTGACATTCGCATGTTCATAGGTGAAAGAGATGTTCAGATGGTTGTTAACAACTTAAAAGAGCACAAAACGAACCTTCCAAATTTCTCCTACGAGTTCCTTCGTGCTGGTGGGGAGTTGAAAGCCATCTTTTGGGCTGATGATGTTTCAAAGATTAGTTATAAAAATTTTGGCGACGTTATTGCTTTTGATGCAACTTATTCTACCAACAAGTAGGTTTTATGTAATAAATTTTTGGTATTTTATATTTGTACATCAATTCAATTAATTTAATGGAAATTATATTTTTTGTTTTGTTATAGGTACAACATGATTTTTGTCCCCTTTACTGGTGTGGATCATCATTTTCGATGTGTAACCTTCGATGCTGGTCTGATTGTAAGTGAGACCGTTGAAAGTTATAAGTGGCTTCTAGAATCTTTTCTTAAAGTACATTTTCAACAACCGTAATTCTTAAAGTACATTTGCAACAACCGCAACTCGTTTTAACTGATCAAGACCCAGCTCTTAGGATTGTTGTGGCATCTGTTTTCCACAAATCACATCATCGCCTCTATATGTGGCATATAATGAAAAAACAACCCTCGAAGGTAATCTATAACCCAAAGTTTACACATTACACTGATGTAATATTTTACATCAGTGGTTTTTACATCTTACACTATTGTAAGTTTACCATAACACTAATGTAATTTCCTGAACTATTTTTCTTAATAGATATCAGCCGAGTTGTTTTAAAATTCAAACGTAAGGTCTTCTATCCACAAGTTGGTTTGGAATATTTATCTAAAATCATCTACTTTTGAGGAGCGCTGGTATAGAATGCTAAACGAATTTAAGTTGACCAATCATGTTTGGTTAAGGGAGGTGTTTGCAATCTGGACTCTTTGGGTTCGTGCTTATTTTCATTAAATTTCCATGTGTTGTTTGATGAAGACAACTTCGCGCTGTGAAAGCTCTAATGCATTTTTTAAAATCACAGCTAGCTCTGCCAACACACTTGTTCAGTTCCTAATGTGTTATGACAGTGCTATAGACCATCAGAGGTACAATCAAAGAATTTTGGAATTCACTACCAACTCTATGAGCCCTGAATTGAAAAGTGGTTTAGACATTGAGGAAAATGCTGGCAAAATTTACACTCAGTCTGTCTTTAAACAAGTATAAAAAGAAATCCTAAAAGGTATGTGGAACTGTTTTATAACCAACTGTGATGTTGTTGATCATTCCAAGGTTTACACTGTATCTCATATGGACAAGAAGTCTGACTATGTCAACGAGTTTACGGTAAATTATCAAACTCCTCATAAGATTATACTTTAATGTAACATATGTTACTATATTGATTTACCAATAGCTGGTCAATGTCATCATTAGTGTAATATTACATTGATGTTACATATTGTCAATTTTAAATTTTAAATTTTTATAATTAACCTTTATTTATTTAAACTTTTCTAGGTGTCGTATCATCTTATTCAAAACTCTTATGATTCTTCGTGCATGGAGTATACTCGTATCGGCTACCTTTGTCGTCACATATTCTATGTCTTTAGGTTACACCAAGTGAAAGAAATCCCTGCACGCTATGTTGCTAGACGTTGGAGGCACGAAATCCCTCCTTCTCGTGTTTATAGTATTTCTAACCTTCTTAGTGTTGACAACAGCCCACATGCTATTCTGAAAAATGAAGTTATGGATTCTATGAATATTTGCGTTGATCGGTTAAACGGGGATGTTGATGGCCTAAGTCTATATGCTGAAAAGATTAGGGACATTAAGAAAGGCATAATGGACAACTACCAACCTGCTCCAAATTCTAATTCAAGGAATTATGTGATTGAGAAACTTTTTGGTCCTCCTGTTTCATCAGATAATGGTTTGTTCCCCCCCCAAAGGAATACGAAACAAAGGATGTGGTACGAATCGAAGACTAATTGGTTCAGGGGAGAAATCAGTTGAGAAGGCAAAGAAGAAAGCTCGGTTATGTCATTTGTGTGGCGAATGGGGTTACCATGATTCTCGTAACTGCCCTCTAAAAGAAGCTGATGATGACAACGGATCCACCTCTGAAGGGTAGTTGCATTTTACTTTACTTTGCCATGGCCTGTTTTAAGAATGCCCTCTTTTGGTTGATGTATCTTTTGCTTACTGCTCAAGTATTGTTTTTTTGCAAGGCATGGCAAAAGTTTAATGCATGTAGGTGTTGTAATGTTTATGTCTATGTACTAGTTGTTCTGTATGTAGGTCCCTAACTTATTAATCTCCATGATCGTATTTTGCAGATATTTTTAACTGTTTAACTAATCTTGTTTGTTATAAACATTGATTATAAATCTTCTTAGTTTAAAAACTTTTCCCAATATAGCACATTATACTATCCCATCATTTTTTACATTATATATTTAAATGTAATTTTTTTAATTTAAATGTAATTTTTTTAATCTGTGTAAGTTTTTAATCACAAATATATATCGTTTTTGATTTTTACACCACCAACCGATTCACAAATGAAGTTTAACACAATTAACACAATATTGGCATTATTATTTACACTGATGTAACTTTATTCACGATTTTATATTTCTGTGATGGTATTATATCACTGTAATATTACAATAACGTAGTGTCACACCGGCCATAAATCAATATCAACTGAGATATGAATCTTTCAGCATTATAATCCTACAACTTAATAATAATATTAAACATTAATTCTAGTCAATCCTCAACAACACAATATCCAACATCATTGTAACATCTAACAACAACATTCCTTCCTAATCAAAACATATTAAACAAAATCATGGAAAACGAAATTTCTTGTTTTTCTTCCAAGACAAGTACTAGAAATAGGAATCGTTTTCATTTCTTCACAAACAAAACGCATCAAACTTATATCGTCAAACCTGCATGCTTTAATACCTTTTCTCTTTGAATGTTAATATCAGATAGCAAAATCTTTGATGCATACCGCTTCCTGAGAGTTAGGATCTGCTTTTTCATTTTCGACTCTTCTTTTGCAAACCCGCAATCAAACCTTTTACATGACTCCCCATGAACATTTCCATATGCCTCATGGCAAATATGCCGTAGTCTTTTACATTACCTTTTGTAGCCCAATTTATCATAACTCGACTTAGACTTGTTGATTCTAATTTTTCCGCTTTAGCATCCCCCACATCCTCAAGTAGTTCTCAAAGATTTCTTTCTACAAGATTAAGCAATAATATTAGTAATCAAACTTTAAATTTACCTTTTACATCAGTATTATCAGTGCCAATCAATTATATTTAAAATGCAAGCACATTTGTAAATGCTCATAATGACTATTAATAGAAGGTCTTACCATTTTATACGGTGTGTCCTTTTTGAAGTAGTATACATCATCATTCAAACCAACCACCGACTCGTTCTCATGCATGTTGTCAAGTAGATAAATCTCTGGGTTTTTCAATTCAAACACTACAACATAAAAATGTTTGAATCAGTATCAGGAAAAATATAAGGTCAAATGTTTTTAAATCTCTTAACTCTTTCACCCTTCCCAAAGTTTCAAACATTCTTTTACTGAATGCATCCAACCTCTGCGCCTCATCCATTTTTTTATTACTGAGCATCCACTGCAACTGTAAAATCATTTTCAAAAGTATACATTACATATTCTCATGAAAATAATTGTATCATACAACTTTCATAATTATATGATTATGGAAAGAATCTGAGTTACTTCATTTGGCCTACATTATATATGATTTATTTTATCTTTGATACTTTAGTCTAACTTTCATAATTTTCACAGATAAATTAGGTCACATGATTATCACATAATAGTATATATGTAAAAAAAGCATTTAGATGGCATAATCCGAAAACAAATCTATGTATTAGAATAACATGATTGGTAATATTTGTTATATATATAAATAAATGTTGTCCACTATAATTAATAACGATAAAAAAAAAATTATAAAGATAAAGGTTCATTTTGTAATTTACTGAAATAAATATGAAATTCTTAAAATGAATATCTTATTAGATGTTTGATTCATAAAATAATATCATAATTAGTACACCATTGAATGGTTAGTACATATGTTCAAAAAGTATTATAAAGAAATAGTAATTATCTTAATTGATTGAAATTATTTATGAGTAAGTATTATAAGTAATTAAATAATAATATTAGCATTTTAATTTTTTTATTTTTCTAAAAAACTAAATATTTTTTTATCAAAATAATCTGCTTTAAAAAACATTATTTTTAAAAATTTCTTATTATAACTTCAAATTAAATTATTTTTTATTTATAAATAATTTACTTTTTAAAACACATATTTTAAAATATTTTTTGTGTTTAAAAAAAGTTTGATGTTTTAGAAAAGTTTTTTTAGTTTTTAAAAATTTATTTCTTTTGAAATTTAATTAATAAAATGATCTAAATTTTTCTTTAAAAAATATTTTAATCTAAAAAAGAATTAAATAATATAATTAACAATTAATGTGATTATTTAATATAAGAGAGAAGTGAAAAATTTTGATAAGAAGAAATATGATATGTCCCTTTTAGTTAATATTTTATTATAATAAACAGATGTTAGCGCACGTCCTATTCTTAAATTTAGTTGATAAACTAATATTATAGACATAACATTTACTTTTTATTTTTTATATCACAATACTGCATTTTCTTACATAATCCACTTCTTGTTGTTTTTATAAAAAGTACATCAGGATTATCTAGCTCTATATAAGGTATGTGTAAAAGGAATGGCTGATAACATTAATAATGTGCCCAATCTAGGTTATACAGAGGTTGAAAGAAATCATAAGAAATTTCCTATGGGATGGGCTGGGGAAGCAAGAAATATTTTAATGGGTGGTGTCGAACAAGATCACCATGCCTAAGGAGTCGGGTGGTCATGGGTTTGTGAGCATTAGAGATTCTAACATTGCACTTTTATCCAAATGGAGATGGAACATTAAGGTGATAAGGTCATTACTTTAGTGCATGATCGATTAAGGTGATCATAATAGTTTTAAAGTTGAGGACTAATAACACTTACCGAATCAAATAAGGAACGAGGCAAAGAAACAAAGTTTAACTAGTAAGAACACTCAAGAACACAACACATAAGTAAAACAGAGAGTTTTCAAGGATGATATATATTGCTTTTAAGAGTTTATAAGTCTTACACAGCTTAGTCCTTATACTGATTACATAAGATACTTCGTACTACATCCTATAGTTGGCCATATTTTGAAAGCCAGCTGGAAACTAATCTAGACAACAAGATCAATGTAAAGTCAAAAGGCAGAGTGATAGCAGAAAGTAGATTTGCTTTTCTCGCAATATGTTAGAGAATGATTGTGTATTCTATGTCTTTGGAAGAAACCCGTCTTTAGTTTTGGAAGACTTTGTCTTTAGGCTTCGGATGATTTTTGTCTTTGCCTTTGGAAGATTTGACACTTAGATGATTTCATCTTTGAGCATAGTCAAATCTACCAATGTAACTTGCTTGTACTTCTGTGTATGCCGAGAGATCTTTGGTTAGTATCAGCCTTTAAGATAAGCCCTGGTGATTCCTCTTAAAAGACCCATACATGGTGTGTGGAGGAATATAATTAGTGTTGACAAGGAGCTCCAAATGAAAACATAAACCTAGACACTCTTAGTGTGTCCTTTAGGTAAAGGTGATAATATTGTGTTTCAGCTTGATAATTGGGTGGTATCTGGTTGGTTAATGGATTTGTTCCTATGACTCTATGAGATTGATAAAGAAAAGGTTTGTAATTAGACAAATAATGGATATAAAAGATTGTCCTTTGGTATGGAGATGGAATTGAAAAAAGTCTGTGTTGAATAATCTTGAGAATGAGGAATAAGATCGGATGATTTCTCTACTGTAGATTGTTAATAGGAGGCTAGGGGAAGACTCATGGTGGTGGACGGGAGATGACATGGGTGAACTTTCGGCCAAATCTATCCGGAAATTCATAGAATCTAATCGACCAGCTGTGGATTAATTTATTCCTATTCCATGGATCATGTAGGTTCCATCAAAAAGTTCATTTTTTTTTGGAATGCTAGATTAGGTGGCTTGGCGTTGAAAGAGGCACTAGTAAAACGTAGGGTGCAGTTGGGTTCCTTGGAATGCAACTTATGTTTTGGTAACAATAATTCGATTGATCATATTCTCTTTTCATATTCCATGGTCATGTTTATTTGTTCTAGGATTAAAGCACATTGTGGAGATTGGGGTAAATTCCATCTTCAATATGTCAAGATATGGCCAACTTAGATAATTTGAATTGCGACCGGAAGTTAAGAATGGTCATTCGTTGCATTTACATGGCGAGGTGGTGGCGTATCTAAAAGGCTAGAAATGACTTAATTTTTGACAATTATCGGTTAATGCTACAATGGTGGAGGAGGAAATTAAAGTTAACACTATTGGTGGGTTATAAACAAAACAAGCTTTACGAACATAGATTGACATCTTTGGTGTAATTTCGATTTAAATTATTTCTTGGTGTAATTGGGTGTTTGGGCTCTAGCATTTTTCTAGTAGTCATTTTAATAAAATTTTATTTGTGTTTGCCGTTCAAAAAAAAAAGCAAAAAGAAAAAGTAATGTGCGTACAAAAAAGGAATTGTATAGCTAACACATGTAGATGCAAGAAAGTTATTCGAACCAGAGCTTATCCATCAAAAAGAGAAACTTTCTATTAAATAGGATCTATACTTATTAATAAAATAATATCTTTAGTGCCACGTGTCATTTCCTTAGGCCTTCAGTTTTTTGATTTCCCGCCTAAAATTGTATCTAGACTCATTCTTAGTCATGGTTCATTTGAATAAATTCAATTATTGCTATAATTACAAAAGGAGTTTTTTTTCCAAAAATAGTGTATATAGAAAATTTATTTGCCAAAATAAGAATTTTTGTAAGTGTTTCTTTTTTTTTTTTATAATAATGCTATTGGTTAAATTTATTTTACTTTAAAATAATAATATTTAAAAAGAGTCAACTAGAAAGGTTAATTAATAAAATTGTAAAACTATTTGGTTCATATGTCGTAATTAAAAACCGAAAGTTTTTTTAAAACTTATTTTTGTTTTTTAATTCACTCAGGCTTAATTTTAAATCACCTTTTCATATAAGAAGAGTTAAATTTTTTATCTATAGTTTTGTTTCAATTTCACATAAAAGTAGGCACATTTGTTTTTTTTATTCTTTTTAAAATTTCGTATTTTTTGAAAATGTGTTTAAGTATCTTAAAAGATGTAATAAGAAAAACTATTTTTAACAAAAAATGCATTTTTAAAAAATGTTTTATATAAATATCATCAATACTTATTAATAAAACAATATTTTTAGTGGCACGTGTCATTTTCTTAAGCCTTAATTCTTTTGATTTCCCGCCTAAAAATGTATCTATACTCATTCTTAGTCATAGTTCATTTGAATAAATAAATTATTGATGTAATTACAAAGGGGGTTCTTTACCGTAGGATTGATGTTTTTGCCTATGTCTTTTGTGCATTCTCATAAAAGTCAACAAAATTAAAGGAATAAATTAAGCATAAATGAAAGTTTGTATATTTATATCTATAATCTATACTTAGTAATAAAACAATAACTTTAGTGTCACGTGACATTCTCTTAAGGCTCTAATTTTTTCAATTCACGCCTAAATATGTATCTGTTCCTATTATTAGTCTAGGTTCATTTGACTAAAATTCAACTTCTGATACAGAGATATTTAGGGAAAAATTTGGAAATTTAACCCTAAATTAGATCACATCTTTTTTTGGAAATTAAATCATACTTGATATTTTTCTTTCTCCAAATAATTTATCAACAAAAACTGTAGAAATCAATTATGATTTTCTTCATCTATGAAATGATTTCTTGATTGTGTGTTTCCATTAAATACTCAGTTTATATTCAAATCTTGACAAAAGTTACAGGATTTTTTTTATCGACTACTCTCCAATTTGAAGGTGTTCAAGGGTATCTGTTTTTTGAAATGAAATCATACCCGATTTTAAAATATTTCTCAACCATCCCAGCTTTATGATCCTCGCGATTTATCTTTATAAAGTCTGATGATATCGCCTTCGACATACAGACTTCAGCCAACATTCTCATTTTGGCTTTGGTTTCATCAAGTTTTTTTTAATAAAATGTATTTGTTTTTTGTTATATTTGAGCTTTCATCCTCTGCGATTATGATTTAACCTATCATTGTCTACAATTGCGTTTTTGGATTAATATTATTTTACTTTTATTATTTTGATTTGAAGGTGATCTACTTCAACAATCCATCTGTGAAGAAGTATTACATCTTCTACTTTTTGAACTTTTTTATATCTTTTAATATGTACTGCCATATTATTATTATTTTGATTGTAATTCGTTTGATATGTGTGCAAATTGTTTTGATGTATTTGGAAGTAATATTGAAAATCGCACTTTTATTCCACGATTGACTTTGACACATTCAGACAAAATAATTTTTTTAAATTTCAAAGAAGACAGTTTCTGTTAATAGTGTGTTTTGCAATGATAATAAACAAGAGCCAAAGACAATGGCTATCCAAAGTTGGTTTGTTTTTAAACAAGAATCATGGTCAGCTATATGTTTTATTATCTCGAGTTAAAATTAGACAGAGATTAAAATTATTAATATTAGATAATGATGGAAAAATCACCAACAAAATTTCAAATGTTGTATACAAATAATTTTTCGGATGTTTATCAATTTGAAATATTGTTTTTCATGTTCAGTTTAATTTGTTTATTATTAAAGCTCTTATTTATAAGTTTATTTCATTTCATATTATATACTATTGATACGTATAAATATTAATAGAGAAAATCTACTAATATTAAACGTAGCTAATGTTAAAAATTATACATAAAAGTCAATATATAAAGTATTATCAACAACATTATAACTTACGAATCTTTTTAAACAACAATAATATTTTTTGATTGAACCCGTGTGTTACACGGTCTTTAGCCTAGTTGTTATATATATAAAGAAAAACTTTCTATTACAACTAAAATTTTGTTAGTCATTCATTTTTTCTGTTTTGTTTTAGTTTTCTGAATATTAATAGAGTATTGTGGTACTTTTATTAATAAATATTTTGTTAGTGGGTTGATTTTTGGATTGCTATAACTAATTTCCTAGCTGTTTTTATTTTACAAGCCGATCGTAAATTAGAGGTAATTTTATGTACACCGAAATAAAATTTTAAAATATTATACATATACCCCCAAAAAAATTTAAAATATCATATATATATATACATAGTTTTAGAACCCATATATTACATGGGTAGAAAAAAATTAACATATTAAAATCGTTAGGCTTTAATATTATATTGTATGCTACATGTCATTAACCATTAATAAAATAATAAACGATAAAAATTTAAGAAATTATAAATAACAAATAATAAAAATCAAGAATTATAAAATTATATTCTGAGATAAGATATAACTGAAATCTACCAATTTAGCATGTTTTAATAATTTATTAGAATAAAAAGATTTATATTTTGGGTATCTAATTATTTAGTTTACTTAATTAAAAATATTTTCATTTAATAGGAGAGAGAGGCGGGAAACAATAGTTTAGAATTAACCAAAATTTGCCACGTGTACCTAAAAAACCTTCTTTTATTATATAGTATGTTATATATATATATTTGAGAAATTTTTTTAAATCATAAATACCCCTAAAAAAACTTTTCAAATATCATATATACCGAACTAATATTAAGATATCATATATGTTCTATAAATTTTTTAAATGTCATATATAGTCCTAAAAACTTTTTAAATACATATTCTTAGAAATCTTGCTAAATATCATATATATGCAAAATGAAATCAAAATATTATATATACCCTTATTTAATAATTAAAATATAAGAATGATCCTTTTTAATTTTTTTTCCTTAGAAGTTGTGAAAACCAAATTTTAATCTTTTATTTTTCTCAAAACGTCAAATTTTAATTTACTATTTTTATTTTATTATCAATTGTTCTTATTATTAGTACCATATTTATTATTTTTTTATTCATTACTTTTAGGATGATAATTATAAATTTTCAGTTACTATAATTATATTTTAGATTATGAAAAATATATTGTACTATCACTCAATTAGCAACGTCGGTGGCTACAGTGCCCCTGACATGTTTATATTTAGTCTTTTACAATGGTGACATCTTGGTTTATTTCTTTTTCGTTTTCATCGGAATTTTCCTCCGTTGCTTTTGTTCACTAACCTTCAACGTTGTTCTAAAAGCAATCACATTACCAGCGGCTACTACCACTGTTGCTACAAGTAGATGTAGGTAGTCGCCCCACACTCTAAGTTGCTTTTGTTCACTAACCTTCAATGTAGGTACTACCACTGTTGCTACTACCACCATTTGGCCGGATAAAAAGTAGAAACTATTGTGGGCATATGGTTAGATGTCGTTAAACCACTACAACTCCCTTAGTCACCAAAGATAGCGAGGTGTAGGTAGTCGCCCCACACTCTAAAAACCGTGGGATCGAAAAAGAACGACATGCCTATGAAAACAAGGATCTAAGGCTAATATGAAGATCTAAAGATGAGGGTGAGGATTTAACGATGGAGACAGGACATGATGGTGAGGTTAAGGGCCGAAAAGCGAATATGTCATCACCTATTTTGAACACCTGTGCGGTGGTGACCACCAGGTGATTAAGAGAGTGTGCTATTTCTTTTTCAAACAAGACCCAGAATGAGCAAACTCACCACCTGATATTGACCTCATGATGGTGGATCTTAAAAATAAATTCAATTCAATTTAATGTTTTAATTTTTAAATGAGATGTCCTAGAAGTAAAACTATTCAAATTATTACTATATTGGTGTATTACACAAGAAGTAAGCTACATACTCTTTTTAGTAGTTTTTCTTAGTATTTATTTATCTAAATGTACATATGTGTGCTTCTTCTTTAAACTACCTTTTTTTTCAAAAATATTTTTACTTTCTTTGCTACAAATTCTCTTACGGATTTATTGTTTTAGTGTTGGTTTTGTTTACGTCACAATATGCGAGTCATAACCATATTAGTATCACAGCGGCAACGTGTATAACGAATTTCGACTTTGCTTTTGATGTTTGAAACATAATCTTTACCTCATTAATGTAGTCATAATGTCTCGCCGCATCGCGCAGCGTGAAAAATCTTGCTTATACTTAAAAGGAAAGGTCGGAGGCTCTTGCCACCGGTTTTTCCTCCCCCTCAACTTTCAGTTTTTATGTTTTTACTCCATAACACTTTTTTAAAACTTTGGTGTATATCATTTTGATCCCTTTAAGTTTTTTAAGTATTGGTAAAACACCATAACACTTTCAGTTTTATATATCATTTTGATACTTTAAGTTTTAAAGTATCGGGTTCACCTGTGCATAATTTTACTTAAAGAAACTAATTTCTTTGTTCGTATTTTATGTTCATGTTAGTATAAATTCGAACCCATCTACGTTTTGAAGTAAATTTTATTTGAAGACGAGCCTCGTAAAAAAATAAAACGTTTCGTGCTTACATTTCAATGTAGATGTAGTTTGAAATATGTCGGGTCAATTTTATTTTATACTTTATCACAGGCGTGCGATATCACTTCAACGCGCGGCGGGTTAAAAATACTAGTTACAACTCAATAACCAAGTTAAAAACCTTGATAAATATAAATACTAAAAGAGTAGTTATTTTTATATTAAACTATTGTGTTTTGTCTTGAAATTTAGTAGATTCTAATAATTTATAATAATTAGAAAGTTTTCAAAAACATGAGAAAATAATATATTTGAACTATACATCAGAGATATATGTTATTTTAAATTGGTTCGAACATATATGATGTTTGAAAAACTTTCCAAGGACATATAAGATATATATGTTGTTTTTATAAGTATACATGATATTTTTATATTATTTGTGTATACGATATTAATATATATGATATTTAAGAAATTTTCTATGGTATGTATGATAGTTTGAATTTTCTTTGGGTATATATGATATTTTAAAATTTTTCAAGTTTATATATATATATATATATATATATATATATATATATATATATATACACCCATTTATTGCGATAACCCGTTAACACTAATATAACGAACACTTACACCATGATTATGTAGTGTAACTAACTGTTAAATTAAGTTACACCACTGATATAACAATTTTTTCCTCATTTTTAAAATTTTCCTTCATTTTTAAAAAAATAATTAACCATTTTTTAAAACCTTCATAACTTTTTGTATGATTTTAATTTTTATATAAATTACACCATTAAATAGATCATTTTAATATATTTAATTCAAGTATATTCTTGCTATATTTTTTTCTAATTTTTTTTAACATTCATTATGTACCACTACTTTTATCACTGTAACTCCAACTTACACTGATGATATAGCCTGCTGTGTACCACTAGTTTGGTAAATGGGCTATCATAATAAACAAAAATTAACATTCGTCCTCTATTATATATATATATATATATATATATAAATATATATAGGGTGGTTAAAATAATACATAAATGTGTTTGCCTAAGAAGATTAACAGTTATCTTAGCCCTTTGTTTTATGATTAAATGATTGAGATTAATTTATAGGACAAAAGTGTTCTTAAGTGTATTATAAGAAATTCACTTTTGTTCACCTTTTTTTTTAAATTCCTCCATTTTATTGAAACGTTCATAACTTGCATCATAAAATGATATTATTTTTTAAATAAACTGCATCTAAAATAGAGCGTTTTTTTCCTCTTTAATTTGAGAATAATATTGCAATAATTTTTTAAATAAATAAATGATTGTTAATATGTTGCTTTATGTTAAAACAACACGTTATGTGTTGTTTTAAGGTAACACACCACTTTTGCATTGTTTGTTTGACAACACGTTTTGTAAGGATTGTAGAATAGGCTGATGCACTCAAAAGAGTCAAGGTGTCTCCTGCATGCATGCACCTTATGCATGGTAGAAGTTACTTCGGAAGTTTTACAATCTACAAAAAAATTACACAAGTGTAAAATCTTCCGAAGCCAAAAGACCAATTCTTCCGAAGCCAAAGATGAAGTCTTCCGAATCTTAGAAGACAAAGTCTTCCGATGCCTCAAAGATAGAAGACTGATTTCTTCTGAAGACAGAGAAGACATGCTCTCTCTAATCAACAACTTTTCAGAAAAGCTGACCAACTTTCTGCTGCCACTCTGCAGGCTCACCAACTTTATAAGTTGGTGAAAAGGTCCATGTTTTAGGAAGCTGTAGATTAAGGTCTTGAGTCTGTAACTTTCTACTTTATGTACTTTTATCCTTTTTGTATTACAATAGGATGTAAGCTATAGCATGTCATAGTCACATGTCAAAAGGCAATCTGCCTTTTGACTTTACATTGACCTTGTTGTCTAGATTAGAGTTTCTAGCTGGCTTTCAAAGTATGGCCAGCTGTAGGATGTAGTATAAAGTATCTCAGGTTCTTGTATTTTAATGGTATGCTTTGTAACACTGGTTCAAGTGTATGTAGATGACATTATCTTTGGGTCAACTAATCCAAAGCTCTACAAAGACTTTGAGAATCTGATGAAGAATAGATTTGAAATGACTGTCATGGGGGAACTCAATTTCTTTCTAGGAATTCAAGTGAAGTAGGTTGATAATGGCATCTTTATAAGTTAGTCAAGGTATGTTCAGGACATACTTACAAGATTCAGTATGACTGACTGCAAGGTTGCGAAGACTCCCATAGCAAGAAACCACTCCCTTGGACCTGACCTTAAGGGGGAGTGTGTAGATGAGTCTCTACAAAGCTATGATTGGGTCTCTCATGTACCTTACTGCCAGCAGGCCTCATATCATGTTTGCCACATGTATCTGTGCTAGATATCAAGCCAACCCCAGGATGTCACACCTAGTTGCTGTCAAGAGAATTTTAAGATACCTCAAAGGTGCTCCATCTCTAGGCCTTTGGTATCCAAAGAATTCTGACTTTAATCTGTATGCATATACAGATAGTGACTATGGTGGCTGCAATATGACTGGAAAGTCTACATCAGGGAGATGTCAATTTCTTGGTGGAAGGATAGTCTCATGGCAATGCAAGTAACAATCCTGTGTATCTGCATCAACTGCTGAAGCTGAATACATTGCTGCTACAAGCTGCTATGCTCAAGTGCTTTGGATTCAGAATCAGATGCTAGACTTTGGATTCAACTTCAAGGAGACTCCCATCCACATAGACAACAATAGTGCTATCTCTATTATAGAGAATCCTGTGCAGCACTCAAGGACCTAGCATATCAACATCAGGTATCATTTAATTAGAGATAATTTTGAAAAAGGATTAATCAAACTAGTCAAAGTTCACACAAATGAACAATATGCTGATTTGTTCACCAAAGCCTTTAATGAACAAATATTTAAGTATCTTATATCAGCTATTGGGATGATCAAATTTGAGTAGCTTTTTTTTAAACTTAAATTCAATATTATTTCTAAAATCTATGTGTCCTTAGTTGTCTATTTTATCACCTTCATAAGTCCCTAACTAACTTGGAAGAACATTGTTTTAAAAAATATTCCTTAGATTTTTTAAAATTTTGAACATCTTTCTCTTTGGAAAAAGTCAATTTTCCTTCGGAAGCAAATTATGTCTTTAACATCAACTAACTGCTTATGACAAATTACCTTCGGAAGAAATATTCTAAATATCTTCCGAAGCCAAAATTATTCCTATGTACTTAAATGATATTAAAGGACAATTCTCTTCCGAAAGTACTTATCTCTGAAAAGAGAAGAATACTCTAAGTATTTTTCTTCCGAAGCAAAATTTTCAAAATTCTTAGAAATATCTTTCGAAGCCAAATTGACCTCGGAAGCTTTTTTCAAAAACTTCCCAATCCAAATTACCTTCGGAAGATTTCGACTTCCAAGAAAACAATTTTTGGGCACTTTTTCAGAGGTGGGACCGACATCCGGATTTTAAAGTTTATCCTTTCGCATTAATTTTGTCTCAAATCCATTTCATATATATACTTAACGGTTTCCCCCTCTTTCACTTTTCTCTTTTCATCAGCAATATCCTTCTAACCTAAATTCACCTAGAAACCGCCTTTGTTCTTACCTGTCTTCCAGACAAATCTCTCTTAAATGGCCAACCTTAACCGCACAAACCAACTCGATTTCTCCATGCAACTCCATAGGCAACATAATCAGGTTGCTTTGCTTAACTCTGAGAAAGTTCTGCTTTCTCAGAGATTTGCCGATTCCTTTCTTTGACGAACTACTTCACCTCCCTCACCATTGATCGTCCTCTTTACGAGGATCATCTGCTGGACTTCTGGCAGACCTGCCAAGATGTCACCATGGACGGAGAGAAAGCACTGTCTGCCACAGTGCAGGGGAGGACACTCTTCATCACTCCAACCATCATCAATACCCATCTTTAGCTGGATGATGCAGAAGGTGATATGTCCTTTCCTAAATCTGCTGTTAATCAGTCCTTTGCGCACATGGGATATGAAGGAGACTTCTCAGTCAGAACCTTAAGGAAAGGGAAGGTCTCTTCTCGGTGGAAGTACATCCTCCATGTCATCATACATAGCTTGTCCAACAAGCATGGAGGATGGGACCAGATTCCTGAGGATCTGTCCTTCATAGTCCATGGACTGGTTCAAGGGGTCAAGTTCAGGTATTCTCACTTTGTTTACCTTAATCTGCTCTCAAACTTGAACTCCTTAAAGTATTACATGTTCCCTAGATATGTCCAGCACATTATTAACTGTGAACTAGGCTCACAGTTGAGGGCAACAGGTAAAACTCTTAAATTGGGACAGATGAAGCCCGACATCTTTAAAATAATAAGAAAACCAACTCTGTGATTATCTGGGGTAGAAACAGCCCTTGTGCCAAAAATGTTAGAGCTCAATGCTCAAGGTGACGACCTAGCAAACCAGCTAGTGTTGAACCCACAACTGTTGTTTCTCAACCAACCTCTCAACCTACAATAACAATCACCTACTATAGAAACACAAACAAAGCCCTACTCAAGCTATTCAGTCTGAACAGGCCTCATATCATCACCCATGCAAGAAGAAGTGGACACTGGAGCTCCCCTTCTCTTGAGGGGCAAACCACTCCCATCGCTTATACTATCAATGCTGAGGTCCTCATGCTCAGCCTGATGAGCTCATAACCCAAAAAGCCTTAAGCCTTCACTTAGAGTCTCAAACTCTAGTGAACAACTTTCAGGGGACAATTACCATCCCCAGCCTCTAGAACTCAACCAACCAATTCCAAACTTAATTCTATGATGATGAAGATATGGGATTCAGTGAGTACCATGAGTCTCTCTTCTCCACCCATGCTCAAGTAGAGATGAGTGCTCCTGCCACTCCCATATCTAGCCCACATCATCCACCCCAAACTGAGGTGGATCTCCCTAACAAGTTCAGGAGGTCCATATGGAAGAGGCTCTCACTACTGCTAGTGATTACATCATTAAGACCTCAACCATGGCAACTTAGCCCGCTGACACTTCACTTGAAGCTGTCAGTAAGCAGAGGAAATTCAACAGCCAAGAATACTATGCTGGTGATGAGGGAGAAGACATTAGTCCAATTCTCTCGTCCCCCCATGATTCTTCATCTGAAGATGAGGGGAGTCTGAACTAAAGGTGCAACAACTAGAAGACATATGCACCTCTTTGGTCTCAAGGTAAGTCACTTAGAATCTCAAGTAACTGCCTTACAGAAGAAGGTCAATGACCAGCAACTTGAGATCATCGATCTCAAGGGCAAGTTAGCTGAGAGACCATTAAGACAAACTCAACCAGGTCCACAAGAACCTGTGCAAGTAGTGGATTTGACCTCCAGCTCACCTATGCAAGTGGGTGATGCTACCAAAAAGGAGGAGAAAGTCGCTACAACCACAGAACCTGGGAGTTCTGTCATGAGTATGGACAATGAGGATTCACCACCCTCACTTGCAGTTGTCCAGACTCAACAACTTTCTCAGGCTCACACTGATGTGGAGGCCTTACTTCAACAACTATTTGAGGAAGGAATACCAATGTCCATGCCTGCCCATCCCATCTAGCTGAAAGTCCAATAATGGGATGGTGGTATGGTTCTTCAAGAATGGCATTGGTGCTATCAAGGGCTCAGGGGCCGCAGGACCTCTTCAACTTTCAGACCCTAAGTTTTTATGATGGTAAGAACTTGGTTAACCTGCCTTTCATCAACCCAGCCAAAACAGATAGGCTGGCAGGTTAGCTGAGGTGATCCAAGATTGGGTAATGAGGGAATTCAGACATAGAGCATTATTATAGATAGAGGCTAGTAGGGAAAACTGTTGGTCAACTGGATACTAAGGCAGACCCAAAGATTAGCTTCGAAGGGGAAACCTCAGTTGAAGGCCCAGCAGAAGAACCTGTGAACCTTGTGAACCTTGAGACAGGCTCACCCTCACACCCAGTACCCTCAGTGATACACCTGCTGGTGAAGGTGTATCACAACCTCTCTCTGGCCAGAGCTCAAGCTTATCACAACCATCTGAAGGCCAAAGCTCTCTCCACCCTGAGTCATACAGGCCCATAATTGACAAAGGAAAAGGAAGATGACTCCTGAGGAGATTGAGGAGGAGAAGAGAGAGAGGAAGAGGAAGGCCAGGGAGAAAGAAACCGGTGAAGTCCCAAGCTTTATGCAAGCTGCCATCAAGGCTGCCCATAGGCCTGATCCTAGAATGATGAGTTAAAGGCAGCCAGATTGAACTATCTAGGACTCAGAACTACAACATTGATGAAATAATTTCTCTCCTCTTGGCAGAACTAGATGACTGGCAGACAGGGAGCTGTATAAAGAGAGGAAGAAAGCCGAGGCAGCAAACTACTCCTCAAAATCAAGAATAAAGAAAA